>LPNX010528431.1:463066-490938 GCA_001517045.1 Pseudotsuga menziesii
CCTTGAGGAAGAGTCATCATCTGTACTTTCTTCTCAAAGTCCAGCTGTTCATATCGTTCTTCTCCGTAGTTTCCACATTCTGCTGCTATCTCTGGAGTTATGTCTAGGTATAGAACAAGATCTGGAGTTGGCAACCCAACTTTAGGCGCCTTACACCAGCTAAGGTCAAGTCACGACTTTTTGGCACTTAGAGATTTCCTAACTCGGCATGCATCTTCAGTACAATGCATAGGCATTGCCCACCATGCATAAGATGGAATGCTTCATTTATTTGGTCTAGAGTCATATTATGTGTAATGTACTCATCCACTTTGATTTCCTTTTTCACATACTTCTCAACCAGCCATGGCACTTGAGAATGGCTTTTGAAACCACCAAAAGCAGTACCTTTTCACACACGTCCTATAACAAGCTGAAATGGCCTCGTAGATATCTCCTATCCAGAAGCTACAACACCGACAATGACAGATGTCCCCCAACCCTTATGATAGCACTCAAGGGTAGCTCACATTAAACTGACGTTTCCAACACACTCAAAGCTGTAGTCAACACCCCCATCAGTGATATCAATGATCACCTGCTATATAGGCTCGTTAGAATCCTTGGGATTCACAAACTCTATGACTCCAAAATTATTTTCAATTGCAAATTTATTGGGATCAATGTCAATGTCAATTATACATGAAGCACCAACTGCTTTGGCACCCTCTGCAACCGCAAGACCAACTATACCAAAACAAAAAATTGCAACAATAGATCCAGCCTCTACATTTGCTGTATTCCAAAAAACTCCCAGACCTATATGAACACCACAACCAAGTAAGCATATCTTCTCCAACGGATATTGTTGGTTCACCTTGGCAACACTGACATCATGTACCACAGTGTATTAACTAAATGTTGAAGTTCCCATGAAATGATAGATCGGCTTCCCTTTTATCGAAAATCAGCTTTTCATGTCACTTAGCATAAGACCAACGCCAATAGCAGATCGAACCTTGCCACAAATATTTGTCTTTCTGGACTTTCCCCTGGAATCTACTAACCCAACAACCTGGCTTTCAGATTCAAAGGTTTCTCCTTTGCCTATATTGCTATATTTTTTACAGCGACAGATAGATAGCAAATGGATGAAATAAAATTGGTTGAACCTGATTCTTAGCTTTTAAATACAACCCAGTGAACCAAAAACACAATTGAAGTGATTCCCACTGCGGTCGCCTTTGTATCTAATACAACAGAGATCGACATAACTATCACCAAAATTATAGCAAAAAGCTGTCTACATAGAGGGTATAATCTGGCAGTATTTTTAGAAGTGGGAATCACACTCAATTGTCCTACAACATTCACATGTTCCACAATCTCATCCTTAATACAGATAACCAATCTAGATGTAGGAAATCGTTCCTCGATAATAGCCTATATATCATCATGAGGTGCTTGCAACAATTGAGCAAATGCCTAATGCTATGGTTAATTATGATAGCCCTTGTTGCACCACTGAGCAATAGTCATACCATGAAAGACAACAACATTGAAGTATGCATCCAGCAAAAGTATACAATAAAATTGGTGACATTCTTTCTATTCAATAGCATGTAGAAATAAGTTGTCGCATTTGGGCTATTATTAAAAACCGGTACAAACTGAGAACGTCTAAGATTAAATATGAACTGTGGCAATATTGCAAAACTTGAGTTCAAGCTAAAAGGAGAGACATCATCCTTTTGGCCTTTCAGTAATCACCAAATCTCAAACACACATGAATTAAAAACCTGGGCGATCTATTCCATACCTCTGAATTAAAGTATATTCTTACTAGCAATTTTTCATTTTCACAAATTCTTGGACAAAGCATAAGCATTTGAATTTAACCTATGGGATCAATTGAGGGCCACCTTAGATGAAACCTTTCTGTGTGCTGCCAGAAACTTATAAATTTTGTTGGAGCATATCTGATGACAACATTTGGCTTTGTCTGGGGATGGCATACTCCCTGTGAGCTACCAGGAACAAGTATACCAAGTTCCTTTCCATTTCATTGGGATGGAGTCTTCATCAAAAATCTCTGCTACTTAAAAATCTTGAAAACACACTATTGGCTGAATCTTTAAACTACTTTGCAAATTGAAATAATCCTCTCACAACAATCTGATCACACTATACAAAATTAAGGAAATGCTTGAAGGATCAAGCTTATTTATCCACACTATCTACACTAATAAAAACTACAACTTTAGTCAAGTAAAATCATGCTTCCAGTGAAGCCATACAAGTATCTGAATACTTGATGAAAATCTTGATCTATGTACTAGGAAAATGAAGACAGGAACAACAATCAACATCTCTCTGTAATTTTGATTTTCAGACTTATCATAAAATGAATACTGAAACCTTGAATCGATAAATTCCTTGATATAGTCGGCTACCGCGTCATACCACTTTCTCAGTTTTGGATCATCAAACTTGTATTTATTCTCAATCTTGATATCAAAAGACAACTGAAAAGGGCTTTGAAACGACAAACTTTGTATCTTGGCGTCTAAAGCTTCAATCTCTTTCTCAATATATGATGCAAATTATTTTAAAAGGATGACTTTAGATTCTGAGTTACATGAGCTTGACTTTAAATAAGAAGACAAAATTGAAGAAAAATTTTCATCTATTTCCTCATTAGTGCTCATATCACTCCATTCCCTGAAATTTTTAATGGAAAGAGAATCTGCCCTAAACTCTGTCTTCTCCATCAATGTCTTCAGAAATATAATCCAAAAATATGTTAATGATCTAATTGACCCAACAAAAAAATCTTCAACCCAACTTTTACACTTCCCTTGTAATGAATCATAGAATAATCTAATGAAGACATCTTCATGTTTTACTCTAAGTAACTCTATAAATTCACGGAAATTAGATATGTGTTTCACAGCGAAACTTAGATCTTCTCCATTGAATTTAGGACCATTTCTCAACGAATATTCATCTGAAGGAAGAAGATTCGGAAAATCGGGAAGTTCTGCAAAATCTAGACATGCATACCTTGAAACAATAGAAGCCGGATCAAAAGTCCTCATTAGTCCAGTGAAATCATCAATGAAGCTTTAAAATATGGATCTGCAGTAGTTGGAGTCACCAGGTGAATAATTTGCAGCCACTATGTCACCAGCCCTCGTTCACCATCAAAGGCTGGATATATTCGTTGTCATTCTTCCTAGGGAATATATCTTTGCTCCTTTGTCCTCGGCAATGGCGCCAGAAGATGTTATCACTAAAGTTAAACCTGGACTGCTAGGGTCAAGCTTAGAGAAATCTTAAATTTTGGTTTAATGGGTAACTGAGTTGATAGAGTGTTGGAGGTATAACAATACAAAGATCAGGATAGGTTTAAAGATCAAACATCAGGAAATGTATGATTGTAAAATACTATAATAGGAAAGACTACGAGCATGAATTTATAAAGAATGAATCTAGTTCTACAATAGGACATTTAAAGGTAATTGCACATCATTATAACAATCTTGTAATGGATTATTAAGACCAAACACAAGATAAAATCATAACTATATACCATTCATGTATAAAAGCAAAACAGGCTCATGATTATAATCATTTCAAAGCAGCCATCCTACATAAAGAGAAACAAAGTGCATACATGCCCAACCAATACCATCTCAGCCCTTGGCTAGAACTCTAGTATCAGAATGTTCAAACCCAGCCAATACAATATCATCCCTTGGCTAGAACTCTCTTCCTCACTTCTACCCACCTTTCTATATTTTTACAATGAAATATATATATAAGATAGCAAAGCTAACCTCTTCAGCATTTTTTGGAAATAGTCTAATGATTTTTTGCCAAGTTTGGCTAATCAAACAAGAAAATGACCCATGTCTCTATTTAATAGGGTTATACTTCTACTATGACTAAAACACTTAAATGAAATGCCACTTGCATTCATGGATGAGTATTGATGAGCTCTTTGAGGAAGAGTCATCATCTATACTTTCTTCTCAAAGTCTAGCTATTCATATCGCTCTTCTCCATAGTCTCCACGTTCTGCTGCTATCTCTAGAGTTATGTCCAAGTATAGAACAAGATCTGGATTTGGTAACCCAACTTTAGGTGCCTTACACCAGCTAAGGTCGAGTCACGACTTTTTGGCACTTAGAGATTTCCTAACTTGGGATGCATCTTCAATACAACGCGTAGGCATTGCCCACCATGCATAAGATGGAATGCTTCATTTATTTGGTCTGGAGTCATATTATGTGTAATGTACTCCTCCACTTTGATTTCCTTTTTCATATACTTCTCAACCAGCCATGGCACTTGAGAACGACTTTAGAAACCACCAAAAGCAGTACCCTTTCACACATGTCCTGTAACCAGCTAAAATGGCCTGGTATATATCTCCTGTCCAGACGCCGCAACACCAACAATGACAGATGTCCCCCAACCCTTATGATAGCACTCAAGGGCAACTCGCATTAAACTGACGTTTCCAACACACTCAAAGCTATAGTCAACACCACCATCAGTGGTATCAATGATCACCTGCTGTATAGGCTCGTCAAAATCTTTGGGATTCACAAACTCTGTGATTCCAAAATTCTTTGCAATTGCCAATTTATTGGGATCAATGTCAACGCCAATTATACGTGAAGCACCAGCTGCTTTGGCACCCTCTACAACCGCAAGACCAACTGTACCAAGGCAAAAAATTGCAACAATAAATCCAGCCTCTACTTTTGCTATATTCCAAACAACTCCCAGACCTGTATGAACACCACAACCAAGTAAGCATATCTTCTCCAATGGAGCTTGTTGGTTAACCTTGGCAACACTGACATAATGTACCATAGTGTATTGACTAAATGTTGAAGTTCCCATGAAATTATAGATCGACTTCCCTTTTATCGAAAACCTGCTCTTCATGTCACTTAGCATAAGACCAACGCCAGTAGCAGATCGAACCTTGCCACAAATATTTGTCTTTCTGGACTTTCCCTTGGAATCTACTAACCCAACAGCCTTGCTTTCAGATTCAAAGGTTTCTCCTTGGCCTGTATTGCTATATTTTTTACAGCGATAGATAGATAACAAAATGGATGAAATAAAATTGGTTGAACCTGATTCTCGGCTTTTAAATACAACCCAGTGAACCAAAAACACAATTGAAGTGATTCCCACTGCGGTCTCCTTTGTATCTAATACAACAGAGATGGACATAATTATCACCAAAGTTATAGCAAAAAGCTGTCTACACAGAGGGTATAATCTGGCAGTATTTTTAGAACTAGGAATGGCAGTCAATTCTCCTACAGCATTCACCTGTTCCACAATCTCATCCTTAATACAGATAACCAATCTAGATGTAGGAAATCGTTCCTCGATAATAGCCTGTATATCATCACGAGGTGCTTGCAACAATTGAGCAAATGCCTGACGCTATGGTTAATGATGATAGTCCTTGTTGCGCCACTGAGAAATATTCATACCATGAAAGACAACAACACTTATGTATACATCCAACAAAAGTATACAATAAAATTGATGACATTCTTTCTATTCAATAGCATGCATAAATAAGCTGTCTCATTTGGGCTATTATTAAAAACCTATACAAACTGAGAACGTCTAAGATTAAATATGAACTGTGGCAATACTACAAAACTTGAGTTCAAGCTAAAAGGAGAGACATCATCCTTTTGGCCTTTCGATAATCACCAAATCTCGAACACACATGAATTAAACACCTGGGCGATCTCTTCCATACCTCTGAATTGAAGTATATTCTTACTGGAAATTTGTCATTTTCACAAATTCTTGGACAGAGCATAAGCATTTGAATTTAACCTATGGGATCAATTGAGGGCCACCTTAGATGAAACCTTTCTGTGTGTTGCCAGAACTTATAAATTTTGTTGGAGTAGATCTGATGACAACATCTAGCTTTGTCTAGGGATGGCATACTCCCTATGAGCTGCCAAGAACACGTAGACCAACTACCTTTCCATTTCATTGGGATCGAGTCTTCATCACAAATCTCTACTACTTAAAAAGCTTGAAAACACACTACTGGCTGAATCTTTAAACTACTCTGCAAATTGAAATAATCCTCTCACAACAATCTGATCACAGTGTACAAACTTAAGGAAATGTTTGAAGGATCAATATTATTTATCCACACTATCTACACTAATCAAAACTACAACTTTGGTCAAGTAAAATCATGCTTCAAGTGAAGCCATACAAGTATCTGAATACTTGATGAAAATATTGATCTGTGTATTAGCAAAATGAAGACAGGAACAACAATCAACATCTGTTTGTAATTTTGATTTTTCAGACTTATCATAAAATGAATACTGAAACCTTGAATCGATAAATTCCTTGATATAGTCGGCTACCAGGTCATACCACTTTCTTAGTTTTGGATCATCAAACTTGTCTTTATTCTTAGTCTTGATATCAAAAGACAACTAAAAAGGGCTTTGAAACGACAAACTCTATATCTTGACCTCTAAAGCTTCAATCTCTTTCTCAATATATGCAGCAAAATATTTTAAAAAGCTGACTTTAGATTCTGAGTTACATGAGCTTAACTTTAAATAAGAAGACAAAATTGAAGAAAAAATTTCATTTAGTTCCTCATCAGTGCTCATATCACTCCATTCCCTCAAAATTTTAATGGACAGAGAATCTGCCCTAAACTCTATCTTCTCCCTCCGTGTCGTCAGAAATATAATCCAAAAATCTGTTAATGATCTAATTGACCCAACAGACAAATCTTCAACCCAACTTTTACATTTCCCTTGTAATGAATCATAGAATAATCTAATGAAGACATCTTCATGTTTAACTCTGAGTAACTCTGTAAATTCACAGAAATTAGATATGTGTTTCATAGATAAACTCAGATCTTCTCCATTGAATTTAGGACCATTTCTCAACAAATATTCATCCAAAGGAAGAAGATTCAGAAAACCAGGAAGTTCTGCAAAATCTAGACATGCATACCTTGAAACAATAGAAGCCGGATCAGAAGTCCTCATTAGTCCAATGAAATAATCAATGAAGCTCTTAAATATGGATCTACAGTAGTTGGAGTCGTCGGGTGAATAATTTGCAGCAACTATGTCACCAGCCCTCATTCACCATCAAAGGCTGGATATATTCATTGTCATTCTTCCCGGGGAAGATATCTTTGCTCCTTCGTCCCCAGCAATGGCGCCAGAAGATGCTATCACTAAAGTTAAACCCGAACTGCTAGGATCAAGCTTAGAGAAATCTTAAATTTTGGTTTAATGGGTAACTGAGTTGATAGAGTGTTGGAGGTATAACAGTACAGAGATCAGGCTAGGTTTAAAGATCGAACAGCAGGAAATGTATCATTGTAAAATACAATAATAGGAAAGACTACGAGCATGAATTTATAAAGAATGAATCTGGTTCTGCAATAGGACATTTAAAGGTAATTGCACATCATTATAAGAATCTTGTAATGGATTATTAAGACCAAACACAAGATAAAATCATAACTAGATACAATTCATGTATAAAATCAAAACAAGCTCATGATTATAATCATTTCAAAGCAGCCATCCTACATAAAGAGAAACAAAGTGCATACATGCCCCACCAATACCATCTCAGCCCTTGGCTGGAACTCCAGTATCAAAATGTTCAAACCCAGCCAATACAATCTTAGCCCTTGGCTGGAACTCTCTTCCTCACTTCTACCCCCCTAAGTTCTATATTTTTACAATGAAATATATATTTAAGATAGCAAAGCTAACCTCTTTAGCATTTTTTGGATCTAGTCTAATGAGTTTTTGCCAAGTTTGGCTAATCAAACAAGAAAATGACCCATGTCTCTATTTAATAGGGTTATACTTCTACTATGAATAAAACACTTAAATGAAATGCCACTTGCATTCATGGATGAGTATTGATGAGCTCTTTGAGGAAGAGTCATCATCTGTACTTTCTTCTGAAATTCCAGCTGTTCATATCGCTCTTCTCCATAGTCTCCACATTCTACTGCTATCTCTGGAGTTATTTCCAAGTATAGAACAAGAGATGGAGTTGGTAACTCAACTTTAAGCGCCTTACACTAGCTAAGGTCAAGTCACGACTTTTTGGAACTTAGAGATTTCCTAACTCGTGATGCATCTTCAATACAATGCGTAGGCATTACCCACCATGCATAAGATGGAATGCTTCATTTATTTGGTCTAGAGTCATATTATGTGTAATGTACTCGTCCACTTTGATTTCCTTTTTCATATACTTCTCAACCAGCCATGGCACTTGAGAGTGGCTTTTGAAACCACCAAAAGTAGTACCCTTTCACACACGTCCTGTAACTAGCTGAAATGGCCTAGTAGATATCTCCTATCCAGAAGCTACAACACCAACAATGACAGATGTCCCCCATCCCTTATGACAACACTCGAGGGAAGCTCGCATTAAATTAACGTTTCCAACACACTCAAAGCTGTAGTCAACACCCCCATCAGTGATATCAACGATCACCTGCTGTATAGGCTCGTCAAAATCTTTGGGATTCATAAACTCTGTGACTCCAAAATTCTTTGCAATTGCAATTTTATTGGTATCAATGTCAACGTCAATTATACGTGAAGCACCAGTTGCTTTGGCACCCTCTGCAACCGCAATACCAACTATACCAAGACCAAAAATTGCAACAATAGAACGACCTCTACTTTTGTTGTATTCCAAAAAACTCCCTGACCTGTATGAACACCACAACCAAGTAAGCATATCCTCTCCAATGGAGCTTGTTGGTTCACCTTGGCAACACTGACATCATGTACCACAGTGTATTGACTAAATGTTGAAGTTCCCATGAAATGATAGATCGGCTTCCCTTTTATCGAAATTCGGCTCTTCATGTCACTTAGCATAAGACCAACGCCAGTAGCAGATCGAACCTTGCCACAAAGATTTGTCTTTTCGGACTTTCCCCTGGAATCTACTAACCCAACAACCTGGCTTTCAGATTCAAAGGTTTCTCCTTGAGCTGTATTGCTATATTTTTTATAGCGACAGATAGATAGCAAAATGGATGAAATAAAATTGATTGAACCTAATTCTTGGCTTTTAAATACAACCCAGTGAACCAAAAACACAATTGAAGTGATTCCCACTGTGGCCACCTTTGTATCTAATATAAGAGAGATGGACATAATTATCACCAAAATTACAGCAAAAAGCTGTCTACATAGAGGGTATAATCTGGCAGTATTTTCAGAATTGGGAATGGCACTCAATTGTCCTACAACATTCACCTGTTCCACGATCTCATCCTTAATACAAATAACCAATCTAGATGTAGGAAATATTTCCTTGATAATAGCCTGTATATCATCATTAGGTGCTTGCAACAATTGAGCAAATGCCTGATGCTATGGTTAATTATGATAGCCCTTGTTGCGCCACTGAGCAATACTCATACCATGAAAGACAAAAGCATTGAAGTATGCATCCAGCAAAAGTATACAATAAAATTGGTGACATTATTTCTGTTCAATAGAATGCAGAAATAAGCTGTCTCATTTGGGCTATTATTAAAAACCTGTACAAACTGAGAACATTTAATATTAAATATGAACTATGGCAATATTGCAAAAATTGAGTTCAAGATGAAAGAAGAGACATCATCCTTTTGGCCTTTCAGTAATCACCAAATCTCGAACACACATGAATTAAACACCTGGGCGATCTCTTCCATACCTCTGAATTGAAGTATATTCTTACTGGCAATTTGTCATTTTCACAAATTCTTGGACAGAGCATAAGCATTGGAATTTAACCTATGGGATCAATTGAGGGCCACCTTAGATGAAACCTTTCTGTGTGCTGCCAGAAACTTATAAATTTTGTTGGAGGAGATCTGATGACAACACTCTGATTCCACTTTCTTGGTGAATCATAACCACAAATATAGGGAAGTTTCCACCTACAACAGTTGGAAGTAGTTTGAGGATGCTGCCACTTGTCAGTGTACTCTCCACCCAGTCTCCTCCACCAATTGACCAGTAAACACTCTTTTAACAGCTTCTCTAAGTTGTTGTCTCATCATTTATTTATTTATAAATAAAATATTCAGAATTATATTAATTATTCTTGACCCCACTAGGTCATCAATTACAAACTTAGCATAAAATATAACACAATGTTCCTCAAATAACATTAAATTGTTTTTGTAAATTGGGACATGTGACATACACACCCCCTTAAGTTATAACATCGTCCTCGATGTTATTTGTTCCTCGTCCTCAGAGTTCCCCTGAAATAGAATTGGATATGCATCCCACATATGACTTTCCAATTCCCAAGTGGCTTCTTCTGGACTAAGGTGCTTCCATTGCACCTTCACTTGACCAATGGTGCGGTTCCAAAGCAAGATCTCCCTCCGCTCGAGGATACAATCCGGTTCCACCAGAAAATCTCCTTCAGGTTCTACCTACACATCATTCCAATTAATAACATGAGTAGCATCATGTGCATATTTTTTTAATACAGAAATGTGAAAAACATTGTGAACTCTTAAATTCGGTGGTAAAGCTAACTGATAGGCTACCTGTCCGATCCTAGACAGTATTTCAAAAGGACCACAATATCAAGGTGCTAGCTTGGCACAGCTACCCAGCCTCAGAGAACTCTTTTTGGGTCTCACCTTAATGAAAACATGTTCGCTTACTTGGAACTCCTTTGGAGTTCTTTTAAGGTATGCTTGACTTTTCTATCGATCTTGCGCAATTTTCAAATTACCTTGTACCTATTTTACAATTAATTCCATTTCTTTCAATAATTCAGGTCCTAATACTAACCTGTCCACTGGATTACTCCAAGAGATGGGGGTATTGCATTTTGTTCCATACAGAATTTTGAAAGGACTATACCTAGCTGAAGCTTGATAATGATTATTGTAAGCAAATTCTATCAGGTGTAAATAGTCTTCCCATTTACTTGGCTGCTCCTTTACATACATTCTAAGTAGATCCTCCAACACTTGATTTACTCTTTCAGTCTGTCCATAAGTTTGAGGATGGAAAGAGGTGCTAAAGTTTAACGTAGTATTTAATCCTTTAAACAAATATCTCCGAAAATTACCTGTAAATTTAGGGTCTCGGTCTGAAATTATCACCTTCAGTATTCCATGCAACCGAAAAATTTGTTTTAATAAAATATCAGCAATATTTGCAGCTTTATAAGTAGTTTTTACAGGTATAAAATGGGCTTCTTTACTCAATTTTTCAACCACTACCATAATTGAGTCATTTAAGTTCTGATTTTTAGGTAATTTAGTAACAAAATCAAGGCTAATTATCTCCCATTTCCAGCTAAGGATAGGCAATGGCTGAAGTAGCCCAGATGGATGTTGATGTTCAGTTTTTACTTGCTGACATTCAAAGCATCTAGCAATATATTCTGCCAGTTCATTTTTCATGTTTGCATAGAAATAGTCTTTTCTTAGCATTATTATAGTTTTCTGATAACCTGGATGCCCTAAATAAGGAGTTTTATGAATTTCATTTAAAATTAATAGCTTGATCTTAGGTACATATAATCTGTATTTATACAGTAATAATCCTTTTTCATTCAAGTTGTACCATGTACTTAGACTTTCTATTAAATTCTCTTTTACTTTTGCTTGTAATTTTCGGTAATTTTCATCTTGTTCTATTCCAGCTTCAAGTTGTTCTTTCAAGTCTGTTGTATAAGTGCTGATAGCTGCTATAAAATTCAGCTTTGCATTTATACTTAATGCATCAACAACCTTATTCTCCTTTCCTTTGATGTGTTGAATTTCAAAATCGTATTCACTTAGAAAAGCTAGCCACCTAACTTGCCTAGCATTCAAGTTAGGTTGATCTAACATGTATTTCAATCCTTTATTATCCATCATTAAGATAAACTTCCTTCCTATTAAATGGTGACTCCACATATTTAAGGCCTGTATGACAGCAGCTAATTCTAAGTCATAGGTCACATAATTTTTTTCATGAATCTTCAGTTTCCTAGACTCATAAGCAATGACATGTCCTTCCTGAGTCAATACTCCTCCTAAACCGTCATTGCATGCGGCAGTACATACTATAAAATATTTATTAGGGTCAACAATTCTTAATATTGGTGCAGTGGTTAATAATGTTTTTAACTTTTTAAAACTGTCTTCGTACTTTTGATTCCAATCAAATTTCTTCCCCTTTTCATGCAAAGAGGTTATTGGATTTGCAATTCTTGAAAACCCTTCGATGAACCTCCGATAATCCCCATGAATGATCGAACGTCAGTTACATATTTTGGAACTGGCCAATCTTAGATTGCCTTTATCTTTTTGGGGTCAACTGAAATTCCTTCTTTAGTCACCACATGACCTAAATACTGGATTTTATCTTTAAAGAAGTCATATTTACTAAATTTTGCAAAAAGTTGATGCTCTCGTAACTCTTGCAAGACAATTTTTAAATGTTCTTTATGTTCTTCTTTAGATTTTGAGTAAATTAATATGTTGTCAATAAATACGACCACAAATTTATCCAAATATTTGTGCATTACATTATTCATTAGACACATAAAAAACAACTGGAGCGTTAGTAAGCCCGAAAGGCATAACGACAAACTCGTAATGTCCATATCGAGTTCTAAAGGATGTTTTAAAGATGTCTTCATCTTTAATTCGGACCTGGTGATATCCAGACCATAAATCAAACTTTGAAAACATCGTGGCTCCACGTAGTTGATCAAATAGATCATCTATGTGAGGTAATGGGTATCTGTTCTTGATACTCGTTTTATTTAATTGACGATAACCTATACATAGTCATAGAGTTTCGTCCTTCTTCTTAACAAAGATGACAGGTGCCCCCCAAGGAGACACACTGGGCCTAATATAATTCTTTCAATAAGTTCTTTTAACTGTGACTTAAGTTCATTCAGTTCAAGTATATTCATCCGATAAGGGGCTTTTGAGTTGGGCACTGCACTAGGTACCAGCTCAGTAGTAAAATCTAATTCCTGTTTTGGAGGCAGTCCCAGAATTTCTTCCAGAAATACATCTGAATATTCCTTTAGAATCGGTATATCTTCCAATTTTAATTTATCTATGTTGTTCATGTTTTCTTCATCGATTACTGTTACTGCATAAGCCTTATAGCCTTTTCTAACATCTCTCTTAAGCTGCAAAGTAGAGATCTTCCTTATAGCTGTTTTCCTAGGAATTCCCTTTACACTTATTAACTTTCCATCGTTATTTATGCAAGTAAAGGTTTTATCGAAGCAATTCAAAACCACCCTATGCTGCTCTAACCAATCCATACCAATTAATAAATCATATGAACCTAAAGGTAATACATTGAGCTTAACAAAAGTTTCAAACTGATCCATAGTTACTTTGCAATTCTTTACAAAGCTAATTACCTTTCTCTTTGCACCAATAGCTAACTGAACTAACCAAGAACTTGCAAAACTTTTCAACTGGAAGTTTACATTTTTCTACCAAATTAGGAGAAATATAGCTTAAACTAGCTCCTGGATCAATTAAAATAGATATAAGTATTTGATTTATATTACCTTCCACTTCCACCATGGAATTTTGATACTCTGCTTGTCGATTCTCTAATGATGCATTGATCCTGGGCATTGTCCTCACTAGATCACCAATAGTTATCTCCTCCTGTATTGTGTGGATGTTGCTAATAGTCTTCTTCTGATTGGTGCAGACTAATGCATAATGCGGACCATTGCATTCCCAACACTTTATGGGTTCTTTTCATTCAAAGTTCTTTGTGTAGTTACTGTGGTTGTTAGCAGATTCTTTATTCTTTTGATTACTCTGATTGGTCTGTGAATTACTTTTATTCCCTTGGAAATTCTTATTAGAAAATTTTTTGGTGTTATTATTTTTAGAATTTCAATTAGGTACAAACTCTTTCTTTTTTGTTCAAAGTTATTATTTCTTTTGGCCTTCCAGTTGGCCATACTCTCCATTTTACAATTCTGTTCATAACAAAAATTCACTTTTCTCATTGCTTCTTCTAGATTTTTCGGATTGTCATACTCAATTTTGTCTTTTATATGATAAGGTAAACAGCTAAGAAACTGTTGTACCTTAGGTTTCTCGTCCACAATGTATGGCACATACCTGAGCAGACTTAGAAATTTACTATTCAGTTCTTTCATATTCATTGTACCCAGTTTTAACTCATAGAATTCCTTAGCCCTTTCCTCATAGTACTATTCAGATAAAAATTTCTTTTTGAAATATTTCTTGAATGTGCTCCAATTTATGTTTTTCTCTCTTATACATTTTACTCCTTTTAAGTCCTGCCACCATATATCAGCTTTTCCCGTAAGATTATAAATAGCCATCCTGGCCTTCAGTTGATTAGAATAGTTATAAATTTGGAAGTATTTCTTCATCCCGGATAACCAAGATTCTGCTTCTTCCCCCTTTTCAGTTTCTCCATTAAATGTTGGCGGCTTGATCTACTTGAACTCCCCAGAGATTTCTTCATAAGGTTTATATTTTATTTTCCAAGTATGGTGGTTATCTTCACTACTGTCACTAGTATAATGAGAGTTTTGTTTATCACCATATACTTCGGATGATGAGCTACTTTCATTTTTATCTTGTTTAGACTTTTTATACTTATGTTGATAACCTATATCTTCGGACTCAGTTCTTTTACCCTTTCCCTCAGTATGAAGTCTTTCTATTAAGATCTGATTCAGCTCCTCTTGAGCTCTCAGAATCCTCTCATTTTCTTTCTTAAGTGATTCCATCTCTTATTTTAATTCTTTAACTGTTTGTAGTAGTTCAGAAGAATTATTGGTTATATATTCTTGTATAGGTTCTTTTTTAATATTATCTCATGCAGTGTAAAGGGATTCCTCATCCACATATTCTTCCAATCTATCGATACCTACCATTAACTCAAAAACAAATTTCTCTGTGTGTATCATTGAAAGAAAAAAACATCAGCATAATTAGTTAAATTTATTGTTCCATATAAGCAAGTTGAGCTTCATTAAGGCCTATTGTTTGAACCTTGTGCTCTGATACCACCTGTAATAACCCAAAAATTTGTAAAATTTAATTTTTTTTAAAGTGACATAAAATGTCTAAAGTCACAGCTAAGTAACTGCTAATCGTTATCGGAAAATGAAACAATTTATAAAAGAACATGGGTTGTTTCTTTAAAAGAACTTGTAAACTAAAGGATGTAATCTTAAACACCTGTGTTAGTACTATTAATGGCCTAACAGCTTTAGTTCTATTTAGAGTTAGAAAAGAACTTGCATTTTGTTGTTGTAAGATATACTAATGATTATCTTTTGTCAAGTAGGTAAGAATTCTTGTATGAGATCGGGGCTTACTTAGCGCTCTGCTAACTCAATTGGACTGTTGGTTCCTTACAAGTTTAGTAAGTAAGCGTAAGATCCAATAGGTGTTATTTAAAATTACGTCGAGAACTACTTCACTAGCATGATTAAGATGCTAGTTTTAGAAAAGGTTTAAATGTGTTGCTTGTCTTCGAGAAGGTAATGTCAATTATTTTTCCGTTGTTATAAATCCATAGTTGCATTTATGACTAACACTATAATGAATTCTTATCAAAAACATAAACAATGGTTTAAATTGCAAGAGCAAGTTCTTACCAAAGTTCCTTCAATCGTATAAAGATTATTCTCTAAAACTTTGAAGAAAATGGTTTGGTTTTCTTGTGTTTACAGTACTGGTTATTTATAAATTCCCATAGAGAGAATAGAGCTCATGGTTTTGAGCTTAAGTTCACTTCAAACTTGTTTAGTGATCTCGGAGCTATTCTCACTTCAATACTCAAAAGATGTCCTTCTTTTAAAGCATGATCAAGTTCCTATGTTTTTCAATTATAATGTTAACAATGAGTTATTAGAATCTTTAACAAGAGTTATCCATCATTGTTAGTCCTCGGTTCCTTGATCACTCCTTCATCAAATTAGTATAAAGGTTATGTTTTTAGAAGTTTATGGATTTTTCTTTTTACTAAAGTTATAAGCTATATTATAACCATCTCATAACTCTATACTATTTCTAAAATTACACCATATATTCAACTTGTTGGAAAGCATGAAGATCTTCTAGGATAACAAATAATATCCAAGTTGTAACAATAGTATTCAAGTTATAACAATAGTATTTAAGTTATATCAATATTATTTAAGTTATAACAATATTATTCAAGTTACAACCTAAGGTAGAATACCTACAAAACAAACTACTATGATGAAATCGAAAGGTGATAATCATATCTTGTATAGTTTGAAATGATTGTTGGTTTTGAAATAATGCAATTGTTTGAATGCAGTGCTAACTATAGGCTTCGACCCACGTTTGGAGAAGTATTTGGATGGACACGTGGATATGTTACATCCACTCGAGGGTTGACTTAAAATCTTGAAACCCTACTCATTTGCTTGTGTAGCGAGAGTTTCTCCTTTGTGTCTGTCGAGCTAAGAGCTCGCGGCCATGAGGGGCCTATAACCACCTTCAAATATTTGACCTTGCACCTGCAACTTCTATGCCCTGACTGTTGGGAGAATTCATTGATGGTTTTGGTTCTTCTGTGTGTTGAAAAGTTACAATGAGGGTGTGTAATGGCTTTTCTTTGTGGTTCGAAGGTTGTGCTTTCCTTAACCTGCAACTGAACACTCAATAGTTGTTGCCTTCATTTGGTTGAGTCTATTTCCTTTTGTTTCTTTCGTAGAGGTGACTTCACGTCTTCTTCCTTTCACCATGGTTCCAAATGTGACCTGGTGTGGCCATCTCTTCTCAGTTTTGACTCCAAGTTTTAACAGGTAAACACTTACCTTAAACTCAGTTTTTCATTTGTTCTTCTTACGAGGGTTTTACAATTTTTATGCAAACAAGTATTAAAAAATGATTTGGTTGGGAACTTGCAGGTTCTTACTTCTGGCTCCAATGCTATAGGTGAAAATGAGCTCAGTCTTTAGGCTTTACATGAGCATCCAAATGGTAAGCCCCGGTTCCATCGAGGGTTTCTTCCTGCATGACATTGTGGTTGTTGGAAGTTGGTTCTTGTGGTTTTGATGGCACGGCCTCGGTTCTCTATTAGTTTAAGTTTCTAGCTTGTTTGTTATTTGTAAAGTTTTTAGAAACCCTTAAATAGTATTTCGTGCAGAGAGAAGAAGGATCTGGAAGCTGTGTGTAAATGGGTTTTAATTTTGATGTTTTCATCCTTACGGCCTGAACAATGTAATTGCTTTCATTTTAAACTAAAGGATCCCAGCTCTGAACTCAAAAGGGCTGTCGACCTCTGTCTAGTTTATTTTAGTTTTTATAATAGATTTTAGTAGGTGAAGAAAGACTGTGAAATAGTCAGGATTGTAAATGGAAACAGGATCTTTCTCCTGTTAGTAAATTATGGATACTATTTGATATATATTTATATATTTTGCGTAGTTTGGTTTTGTTAACAGGCCTGAGCCTCAACCCTTTAATTCTAAGGCTGTAAGCCATTCCTTGATATTTGATTCTGTGTTTGCAAATTGTTTATGTAATAATTGATTATTAAATTCTGTTTTGAATAAGTTGTTCGTTTAATAATTTAAATTATTACCCTGTATTTATGAAGATTCCAGTGCAAAGTTTATGGGACATTTTACTATGTTTAAGAGTAATATTTTACTTTGTTTTTGGTTCAAAGTGTTAATTAATAAACAAACCATACAGTTCGATAATAACATTATTATACTTAGTAATTCTTGGCTCTGTTTATTTAATGTTTTCTTGAATGATTTTTACAGCTTGTTTTTAAATCTCAGCTAAGGAGGATTAGGGTTTATTGCTACATATCTGTAAATAGGATATATTTATCTTTCAATAACTTCTGTGGTTCTAAATAGGTTATAGTAGAATCCTTCTATCTTACACAAAGACACATAGTGTCTGGAATCAAAGTTATAAAAATGTTTTGCAAATTCTCTTTACCTGGTTCTTAAATGTTAGCTTGTTGATTAAACTTATGTTTATTTATTAAACTGTAAGTTCTATGTTTTATAAAGAATACTAATACTAGAATTACTATTGTTTTTACATACCTATCTTTTAGTTTATATCTGAAGTAAATAAATGCAGAAAATATTTACTACTTAACAGTAGAAATCTTAAGCAAACTAAAGTTAAAATGTAGTTACAATTTTCATTCAAGTGAAAGAATCATCTTATTCACCTAAACACTCATCTGTACTAGAGTACTGCCTGAGCCAAGCGTGGAAAAATGCAGTATGGAAATTCTAATTCTATTTGTTTCCAATTTTGCATATTCATTACTATTTCTAACATAAACTACAATTTACCAAGTCTAACATTACACAGTTACTCCTTTTTTCACAAACCCTAATTAAATACTAACGTGCCTGTATTTAAAAACTAGTAACATTTTACTGAGAATGGTAAAGAAAAATAACATAAAGAAAAATAGAACCTATCAATAATAAGACGACAACAGCTTAAGGAGGCTGTTCCTCCCAACCAATCTCTTGGAGAACAATTAGACAAGGCTTCCTCAGGACCCCCGAGCTTGTTCCTAGTCTTCTTGGTAGAGTACTGGGTGGAGAATATCACCTTAAGAACTTTTGTCACCTGACTGGTCCAATTACCTCATTAATTAAAATCTGCTCACAGTAGTATGAACTTCAGCCTAATAGCTGCAATAAGTTCAGTCTCAGTAGTTAACCCCTCAAACTCACTTCAGTAATCCCCTCCATTGAATTTATCTTGAGTAAATTCATTCACCCTGAATGATCACCTCTAGAATGAGCAGCCTCAACTGTCTTCAATTGGAAATTTTATAGAGATTCCTAGGTCTTCTGGGTCAGTTTTCATTTAATGAGCCACCTGCTCTAATTCCACTTTCTTGGGGAATCATGACCACAAATATAGGGAATTTGCCACCTGCAACAGTTGGAAGTAGTTTGAGGATGCTGTCACTTGTCAGTGTACTCTCCATCCAGTCTCCTCCACCAATTGACCAGTAAAGACTCTTTTAATAGCTTCTCGAAGTTGTTGTCTCATAATTTATTTATTTATTTATAAATAAAATATTCTGAATTACATTAATTGTTCTTGACCCCACTCAGTCATCAATTACAAACTTAGCATAAAATATAACACAATGTTCCTCAAATAACATTAAATTGTTTTTGCAAATTGGGGCATGTGACAATTAATGTAATGTATATTAAAAAAAAGTAGTCCTGCATTTCCTTCTTCTCATCTCATTTAACAATTCCCTAGCCTCATCAAATATACCAGCATTAATACAAAGAGTATCCATCAATGTAGTGAAGGACATAGCATCTTCCTCATAGTGCACAATCCTCTGCATTCACTTGTTTCAACATCCCACATGCTTCATCTACTTTCCTAGTTGTCCCAAGAAATTTTATGTGGATTATGAAGGTGTAAACATTGGGCTTCAAGACCAATCATTGCATTTCTATAGAAATATTATCTAAGATCAAAAGATATTTGAATTGTGAATACCATATATTGTTTCACAAATATTCTTGATGCTAAGACAAGAGAACTACCTACAGTTTGTGCACTTATAGGGGACTTCCTTGGTTACAAATTTATTAAGGAAATGCCTTTGTAGAGTGATAATCATTTGGGATTGGAAACCATAAGCAAAAAGTTTAAATATCATTCATACATTTATCCATGGAATGTGTGAGGTTTAAATATCATTTATATATTTCTCCATGGAATGTTTAGAAACAGGGAACTAAATGGTGTCTCTATACATTTGAGATAGGAACAAGAAGTACTAGTTTTGACTCAACTCATTGCTAAAATATTTCCTACAGTCATTCATTTTCTACCAATACGGTTGATTGATGAGTACCATGCATTGACTACAAGTGAACATGAATTTATAAACAAAATGTAGTTGGATGATCCAAGCCTTTAACACCATGCCATATTTTTGGACAATATACTTGCAACCATATTTCTTGTGAAATCTATTGTATTTCATGCTAAGGAAACATAAAAGTTGTTTTCACCTAGTTACTTACAAGTTAATCCTTGCATCCATGATAATTCACTTTTTGGAAAATCCTCCCGATTATGTTTCAATTCAAGTTCATAATACGGATGAATCGATATAGTTAAATTCATTTTATTCTCCCATTTTAAATCAACTCGAATCTACATCTATGAAGAGTATTATGAAATGACTTACAGGTTGCTACTCACACTACAATATGCCTCCTTTCATAGGTTGTTTCTTATGATGTTGGTTGCTACTCACAATATTGGGTGCTACATACAAGTCTAGACTGTGGTTTTTGGAAGCTACTCAATCCACAAGGTGCCTTGCTGACACTAAACTCAAGCCACACTCACAACTATTGCCCACCTCTCACACTCATAGTGCTACTCACTCACACAAAACCTTATCAAAATAGAACAAGAAGGAAAACCAAATTAAACTTATAAATGTGAGTGATTCATCAGAAGGGAGGGCTTATTTATAGATTAACTTTAGGTTTTCTGCTCAGCAGGTTTGGGCAGGAGATATTAGTGTGATTGGCACCTGATCTGAAGGAAATATGTGGCAAATTTTGGGCCCATGATCTTGGGAACGCTTGGAGGTTTCCTATTGGATGAGGAATGCGTGGGAGTTCCCCACTAGATAAGGAATGTGTGGGAGCTCCCGACAAAGGAAACATGTAAAGAAACATCCCCAAGTTCCCAATTTTATGGGGAAAAAGTTCACATCGACTTCCAAAATTCTTGGAAACGTTCCCACTGATCAGTTTTGAACATTTTGCTCTCATTCCCAAGTTCCCTAGAACGTCGTAACGTTAGGTTGCAATAGACATAATATTAATAACTACATTAAGAAAATATGAATTTGTAACATTATTATTATTTTTTTTAATAAAAATAGACCATAATAATAATAAAGGTATAATAATAAAAGCATCGTATATTTGTGTTTTCATTTTTTTAAGTTTGGAGGTTGAAAAAATATTAATACAATCTTAAGTATAATATTGTAATGAAGTTTGGTGGAAAGTTATTGTAATTAGAGAAGGGAGGTGCATTCTAAAATCCGATATAAGGAAGATGTGTAACACAGTAACGTATTTGCTTAATATGGGCTCGACACAAGGTATAAGGGGACCTACTATCACATTTAAAAATAAATAAATTAAATATATATTGTAGAAAAAAATCAAGAAAAAAAATCATACAGTAATACACACCCCACCATAAATACATCTTAAATTATAATATTTTGATATTATAACAAATTTATTATTTATAGAGACAAGTTTATTAAAATAAATGATGATATGATGACATTGATAGAAGATTACTATCTAAATAATTATATCTATCTATCTATGATTAAGGAGTTGTTTTCAATGAGAAAGTAATTTTATATACTCACGTACCAAACCAATGAAAAGGTGTCATTTACCCTATCTCTATTATGTAGTTTTCCCTCTATGTAATGAGCTTGATAAACCCATTCACAAGGTAGCCCATGTGTGCAAACAACCACACCACTATACTCATTGACATAAGAACATGAAAGAATACGATTATATGCTCCACATATATGCCGTGTTACATAATCCATTATTGGTAACTTGATTGTTATTGTTTTGTTATATTATGAGAGGACGATATGGCAAGAATCTCATGAGGGGCTATTTCAAGTCTTTCACGCTTGGGATTCCATATAATCTATTGTAACACATGAACACCGATGTAAAAATTGGTAGTGATTACTAGACATTGTTCCCACACCAAACAACAAGGAAAAGTTGTGGTCCAATCATCGCTTCATGTCAAATTCTCCATTTCATTGCACACCACATATGCAGCCCTCACCAAGAGGACTATCACCTCATCCTTGTTGATAAGTTAAGCTTATGTTTTGTTGATAAGTTAAGTCTATGTTAGGTCATCTATGTGGTGCGTTTAAAGATCGATTTCCTGCTTCCTATACATGCATGATGAAGACATGTGTCACTTTTCATTTAATAAACTTATATATACTCTACTTAGTTTATGTACCTATGTATATTTATTATTTATTACTAACCTGTTACAACACTATTCACTATATACATAGTTGCAAGATGTATAATATACTTCAAAATAAGGTCATATCCTTTGTAAAATTGAAGATATACTCCATAGTTCAATTATTGATGTTGTGTATCCAATAACTTTCCACACAAACATTTACCATACAGATTTACAACATCTCGGATCATTCCCAGTTTTAAGATAACAACGAACATCATAAGGTGGTATTCAAAAGTATTTTTCCTATTAAAACATTAAAAAGTATTTTCCACTTAAAATATTTGTTGAGTGTTGAATTCTTTTGTGGAAATTCAACAATCTAAACTTTCGCACAATGGAGGAGCTTACTTTTTGAAAATTTGGTAAAGACGTGTGAAAAAGTAACTCGTTTTTCATGGTCTTTGGTCGTTGAAGGCAATTGAAACTCTATATATTCTTCACTTCAACCTGTTTTGTTTAAATAGCCTTTTTAATACTAAGTTTTCGCACAATAAAATTTCAAGGCAATTGAAACTATATGGAAACTATTCAAGTGACACTTTTCAATTTTTCAATTATATGTTGGTACTAAGATTTCGTAATAATAAGTCAACATATGATTATGAAATTAAGCCAACATAATATTAAATTTTCAAATTTTCAATTTATTTTATTATGGAATGAAGCTAACATATTTTTAATGCTATGTTTTCGTGACAAAACTATTAAGTTCGAAAAAAACAACTTTCTATTTTCAACTTATTTTATTATGAAATCAAGCCAACGTATTTTTAATGTTAAGTTTTCGTGACATAAACTATTCATTATGAAAGAAACTACTTTTTAATACGAAGTTTTTGAAAGCAAGCCACTGTGTTTTTATTAGTCAGTTTTCGTAACTATCAAGTTTAAAAAAAAACACGATTAATCCGCACGAAGAATCTTCCGTGATTTGCGTTGAATACTATCAAGTTTTTTTTTAAATCCCCTACGAGGCTCCGAGGATTCTTCCGTGATTTGCGGTGAATGCTATCAAGTCTTTTTAAAATACCGTACGAAGATTCTTCCGTGATTTGCGGTGATTAAATTGACGTTGTGATGATTTGTTACATCACAGATTCACAATTTCACATGAAGAGAGATTAGAAATGTGATTGAAAGTCGTGATTATTTCGTACATCACAAGATTCACAACTACAAGTGAAGTGAGAATAGATGAGAAATGTGATTAAAGTTAGTTTAAAGATTATTGCTCAAGGTTGTTATTGCTATATAATTTTTTTTTAATTAGTTTAAAGATTATTGCTCAAGGTTGTTATTGCTATGTAATTTTTTATTTTTTTAGATTTTTATTTAATTATCATAATTTTGGTTTTGTAAATATTAATGATAAAGTTATAATGCTAAAAAAAACTTTTAAAAGTTTGTGATAATCATTAATAATTTTAATAATAAGAACCAGAAAAATAGCTGCAAAATAGTGAGCTAGTGTCTTAAGATTATGTTTATAGTTAAGATATACTTTATATGTTTATAATTTTTTAAGTATATATAATATTATTTTTGTTACTCGTTTGTTATAAGAAATACGGTTAATAAAGCTAATTCATATTGTTATTTTTAAAAGAGTGAGTCACTTTCCTTACACTTAAAGTGATTGTTAAAATTCTAAATATGGTATATATAACTAAACTTTAAAAAAAACGTGTGTAAATGTGTGTGTTTCTAAACTAAATTACTAGTATAGGTCCATCTTAAAGGTGGCTCTACCAAGTGCTGAAAGGGATCAAATCTCTGGAGGTGCAAACCATTTCTCCTCTATCAAATCCAATACTCACTCATTTTGTTGTTAAAATCGTGTAATAAGTGTAGTTGAAAGGCAAGTTGCCATGGATTATCAAGCTATGAGGTGCCCCTACACATTATTGCACACTACCATGGATGATACACACTGGGGGTATCACTTCATATATTTGATTGTGCAACTAATATTTGTGATAATGAATATCATATTGTTATGGCAGTGTATTAATACTCTTATTACCTATGCAAATCAATATCATAATATTTATCAATTATCCTGATATCTCAAGTATTATTTGCATTAAATTAATAGATTTTATTTGCATTACAATGATAACTAGATAAAGATTGCTCTATTATTTGCATGTATTTTTTTTTCCTAGACATAAATGGAGAATATGTTTAAACCGCTTTAAAAAACCCTGGTCCCTATCTCCACTTTCAACATGATAGTAATGTTTGAATATGATTAAAATATTTGAATGTTTTAATATTTATGGTTTTAAATATTAAGCAGTTAAGTTATTACAAGGGATTTAAGAGAATGGATTTAGAGCGGTTTTCACTATTTTTGTATATGATGGCGATGAGTGAATCATATGCACATGGTTTACAAAAAAAATCAATATTTTAAAATAATAAAAAAATATTTTTAAAAATTTGAAAAATAACCACTATACTACTACCTCTTAAATATATTTTGAAAAGTTTGAAAATATCCAAAACAATGATTAATGTGGTTAGTTAGAATCTGGTTATCAAATTTAACCTAAAGCAAATGATTTTTTTTTTAAATTTAGCTTTAAAATGATATTTGTAAAGCCATGTTAGTTTTTAAAATGTTATAATGTAAAAATGACAATCTCTTGTAAATAAGTATAAAAGTTTAATAAGATCATACCTTATTAATGATCTATAATGATGAGAAAAAAAACGGTAACAACTATGTGAGAAACAAACATTCTCTCAGTGTTTAGTGTTTAAATTGAGGGATAGCTAATAGATTTAAAAACAAATATTGTCTTAGTTAAAAACAAATATTATGAAACCATAGTTTGTTTACTGTTTAACCATCTCAAACGTTCTTAAACCATATTTTATTATTACATAACCATTTTTTATAACCATATGAAGTAATATTAAACTTAAAGAAGAATATTAGATTTAAAGAGTTGATTTAATATTAATTTTTTAAAGTTAACACTAGAATAGTTTTATGTTTTAAAAGAAACTTAAAACAAAGATCAAGTGTTGATACAAAGATTGTAATTATAATAATAAGGATTTGGTTGGGTTTAATATTTCATTTTTAATTTGGCTTAATTGGAATTATCACATTAATCATGAAGAAAAAAGGTAATAGTAATTGTGTTTAATATCGTGAGATTTCATTATCCGACACTCTTGGCAATATTCGACACTTCTTTTTTTAAGAGGAAGTCTTGGTGCTTTGGTTTGTGGTGCTCTTGTCATGACTGAGGTCGTAAGTTCCATTCCCCTGCCCGGAGAATAGGGAAAACGTCTTGCGTGACATTTATACATCGTAGTTTACAGGTGGCTTATAGTACTCTTGGTGATATCTGACACTTCTTCTTTTAATAGGAAGTGTTGGTGCATTGGTTTGTGGTTCTCTTGTCATGGTTGAGTTCGTAAGTTCTATTCCCCTGCCCTAAGAATAGGAAAAATGTCTGGTGTGACATTTATACGTCGTAGCTTACAGGGGGCTTGTAGTACTCTTGGCAATATCCAGCACTTCTTCTTTTAAGAGGAAGTGTTGGTGCATTGGTTTGTGGTGCTCTTATCATGACTGAGGTCATAAGTTCCATTCCCCTGACCAGAGAATAGGGAAAACGTCTAGTGTGACATTTATACGACGTAACCTACAGGTGGCTTGTAGTACTCTTGGCAATATCTGGCACTTCTTCTTTTAAGAGGAATTGTCATTGCATTAGTTTGTGGTGCTCTTGTCATGACTGAGGTCGTAAGTTCCATTCCCCTACCCGGAGAATAGGGCAAACGTCTGGCGTGACATTTATACACCGTAGCCTACAAGTGGCTTGTAGTACTCTTGGCAATATCTGACACTTATTCTTTTAAGAGGAAGTGTTGGTGCATTGATTTTTGGTGCTCTTGTCATGACTAAGGTCGTAAGTTCCACTCCCCTACCCGGAGAATAGGACAAATGTCCGGCGTGACATTTTTATGTCGTAGCCTACAGGTGGCTTGTAGTACTCTTGGCAATATTCAACACTTCTTCTTTTAAGAGGAAGCGTTGGTGCATTGATTTGTGGTGCTCTTGTCATGACTAAGATCGTAAGTTCCATTCCCCTACCCAGAGAATAGGGAAAACGTCTGGCGTGACAATTATACGACATAGCCTACAGGTGGCTTGTAGTACTCTTGGAAATATCCAACACTTCTTCTTTTAAGAGAAAGTGTTGGTGCATTGGTTTGTGGTGCTCTCCTCATGACTGAGGTCGTAAGTTCCATTCCATTATGAAAAGAAAGTTTATGCAATTTTTTTAAAGAATTTTTTTATGTGATTTAGTTAGTTTTAAATTAAAGGTTAAGTGTGTTGAGGAAATGTGAACCTTAACGGGCTTCATAAATGAATTTATAATTCGCTCTATTTTTATTATGTTTTGATATTTATTTTATTTTTATCAAGCCAACGAATTTTTTGGTATATTAAAATTATTTTCTTTTATTTTTTTATTTTTATTTGAATCGATTATAAGCAGGGAAGGAGTTACACATACCCCTAATGAAACCATATGAAGCAAATATTAAACTTAAAGAAGAATATATTGATTATATATTGATTTTTTAAACTTAACACTCTATGAAGAAAAAGATAATAGTAATTGTGTTTAATACCGTGAGATTTCCTGATGAGAAAGAAAGTTTATGCAATTTTTTTTAAGAAAACTTTTATGTGATTTAGTTTGTTTTAAAATCAAAGCTTAAGGGTGTTGAGGAAATGTGAACCTCAACAAGCTTCATATATGAATTTATAATTGCCTCTATTTTTTATTATATTTTGATATTTATTTTATTTTTATCTAGCCTACAACTTTTTTGGTATATTCAAATTATTTTCTTTTATTCTTTATTTTTATTTGAGTCGAAAGAGTTACACATCCCCCTACTTAGGGGTAAAATGCATCTCTTAGCGCAAATATATACAACTGAACTATGATAAGTATGCGTATTTATATTTACCATTTTAAAATATATATATATAGAGTATAACCATTAAACTAAATGCTTATTATTAGTATAAATTTCATGGTATATAATATTTAGTATAAATTTCATGGTATATAATATTTAAAAATATATATATTTTGTAAAAATAAAAATAATAGTGTGTAATTATATTTTACATGTTGATAAAAAGTAAGTCAAATATATTGTATTAACAAAACTAGCACATCCACATAGCTTGTAGTTTGATCATATAGATAGGGATCAAATGGTTAAGAGATAGTTATGGAATGGAAGCCACTTTGTAAAAAAAATGTATTTCTCATATTCTTCTAGTTAAACAAGTGTGAATTATCCATGCCTAGCTACATGTTATCACCGACATTCTTCATGTTATCCATTTATCAACTATCATTTATTTTTTATAATTTTTTCTTTTTATCTCACATTCTTCTAGTTATCTCACATGAGTTGTTGGTTATCCATTAATCAGGTATGAGTTATCCATGCATTGCTACCACTTATCCATTCATCATCTAGCTACCAGTTATTTTTTATATTCATTTTTTAATAATTGTTTATTTCAAATTTTGAATGACTGCCATAGAATCAATATCGATAGTACACTTCATCTCAAATAAAAAGCATAGACGGTAATACACCCCAAATCTCAAATAAAAACCTTTATCAACGCAAATATATGTCAATAAAAAAAAGAAAAAAAAGAAAAAGA
>LPNX010528431.1:490946-510371 GCA_001517045.1 Pseudotsuga menziesii
CCCTAACTAGCAGGGTTGCCATTGGCTAAGTAACCACGAACCAGGGGCATCTAAGTCGTCAAAATCACTCGGGGATCGCCCCCGGCCTAGACCGCACTAACCCTTAACATGGTTGGATTTTTGGAATCCGACGAGATTAGAACCAGGGACCTTTCAGCTTAGGGGGTGTCTTAACCATACCCCACCACCAACTGTTCTACATCTCGCGAATATATTTATATATTCTTATTATTTAAAAATATATATACTTATTAAAAAATTAAAAATGCATGTTAATGTAATATATATATATATTATAGTGTTAGGTTAAAAAGAAAAAATGGTTACTATTTGTAAAAAGTGTTTTAAACATATATGTCATTCATTGAGTTTTTAGAATTAGAAATTAATTTTAATGTAAATATAGTAGATTTTACAAAATGATATTATTAATAGATTTGTGTACTTATCATTAATGATACTGTACAAAAATAATACTATACATTAGCATTAATGAAACCTTTAGTACAAAGACCACATGCAATGTTCGATGGGTTAGCTCCAATGGTTGAGTGCTGTGAGTTGTAAGCATAAGGTCTCAAGGTCAAATCCTTGGGTGGCTATGCATAGATATATAAGGGCCTCACTTGATGTCCCCATCGGGTTAGACTGCTTCGTAATCAGTGCCAACAAGGTGAGGCCCCTTCATTGCCTTGGCATGGACTAATAATATCACAAATGTATAAGAAGAATGACTATTATGAATAGTGTTCCAAAAAAGATGAAAAACATTATCTGTATAAGAAATGATAAACATTTATTGAAACCATAAATACACAAAATCATAAAATGAAGAAAACACTCAAAATCATAAATCGTGAAGCTTCCCCTCATGAAGATGCAAAGGAGAAGATCATTACCATGGGGTCTTCACTTAGTGCAACGATGTCATAACACATTTGTTCATGGGATATTAAAGAATACCTCTAACTTCACTAGATATTGATAATCTCTTACAAAAATCATTTTGAGGAGCCCCCCTCCGAATACATATTTCCAATTAAAAAACCCCTATTTTTACAATATATTACTTATTTTTACTAGAAACCCCTTTTTATACCCCCCAATACCTGATTCCCCGCCCCCAATACCTACAATATATTGACCTTATTTTACACAATTAAAAAAAAACATTTATGAATGAACGTGATAAGATATTGCTCAAGAAGGTGAATCCCTCATGATCATTAATTAATAAGCAAAAAAGGATGATGCCATCAGTCCACATCCTAGGAGTACATCATTAAATAATGTCCATTTCACTCTTCTTTGTTATATTTGGAGTTGGCATTAGCATAAGAAACATAGAATAAACAGATGACAATTATCAAAAGAAAAGGGTGGAAGGTGAGAATGTTGGTTTCCTTACACTATTTGAATTATGTACATTTATTTAAAGTGGTCCTAAATTACACTTCTCCAATGCTCTAGTTTATGAATTCCCCATTGAAAATACGGATACCATTAGAAAGAAGAGAATGGGTGGGCCTCATAAGAGACAAAAACAAAGAACGAAGGTAATCCATTCTCAAGGAAATTGGTTAACTCTACTAATATTATAGGTAGGATGAATGTAGTGTACATTCAAGAAGGTTATTAAAGGAAACATATAGACAATAATGAACCAAGTAAAGCTCATAAATGATAGAATCAAGCAAAAAGAACACAAACCCTTGACTTAGTAGTAGATGAAGAGGTGGGTAAACTAGTCCTAGACCTAGGGCATTCAATGGTAGAGACTCAAATAATGCCAAGATAGTATAAGTCTTTTGGCAAGTTAAATCAATGGTGCCATCCAACTTAGTAAACATAGTAACATAATTTTGGATAATATAGACCAAATGAAGGCACATAATGATATGTTTAAAACTACCATGTTCACTTCTAATGTAGAAATCAACAGGGGGAGAAAATGAAGCTAGGAAATATCACCAAAGGCTGGATGCCATTTAAGAAGGAAATGAATTTCGAGCTTCCTCCAACCCCATTTTCTTAGAAGGATGGTCAAGTTGGGCTTCTTACCCGTTTACTTAGGATGTTGCATGCTTGTAGTTTAAATTATTTTATGTTTTTTTATGAAGAAATATTGTTAGTGTTAGTGTTTTTTGTTTTTACCTTAGAGTTAAATGGTTGGTGATATTGTTACCACATAAACATGAGTGTCATATGTGTTGTCGACTTTAAAGGAAATGACCATTTTTTATTCTTATATATATATATATATATATAAAGATAACATAAGAGTTAGTTATATTAAGGTTTATTATCTATAAATTTATAATTTCATAGTGTATATTAATAAAATAAACTAATTTAGAAAAGGATATAAAATAAAAATTATTATATATATATATATATATATATATATGAGTTAGTTATATTAATGCTTATTATTCATAGATTTATAATTTTATAGTATATATTAATAAAATAAACCAATTTAGAAAGAGATATAAAATCAAAATTATTGCATGGAGAAATGAGGTGCTTAAATTATTTTTTTAATTATTAGGTAATATATGTTGGTTCAACTTTAAATTTTATAAAGAGTAAAAAATTATAATTAATATAAATTTATTTTATATATAGATTTATTAAATTGAAAAAAAATTTGATATGTAACTTTTTATCTTAAAACTTTTATTTATTAAAAAAACTTTATCTTAAAAATTTAAATTCTCTTAATTATTTATTAAAAAAAATTATATCTAAAAATTTAAATTCTCTCACTTTTTAATAAAACTAAGTTTAAGCATAATGTACAATAATACTTTAAAAATAAAAAACAATAAAAATATCTGTAACAAAGAAAATTGAATAACTAACTTTTAAATTGAAAACTACATAATGTTTTAATAAAAGAATTTAATTAAGAAAAGTTAAATAACTAGCTTTAAGTTGAAAACTAGACATTTTATCAATAAAAGAATTTTATTAAAAAAATTAAGAGAATCTAAATCAAAGCGGATTTTCTTTTGTGTTTTGTTTTGTTTTGAAATTCTTCATACGATTTACTTTTATTATGATTTGTTTATTTGAGAATATGGAAGTGACTTAAATTTTAATTTTAGTAAATCTTAAACGGTTAGCCCAGGAATGATCGATGAAAGTTAAATTACGAAAAAAAAAAATCAATTAATCAGATTATCAACTTTATTTTAGAATTCGTTGACCTATAAATAAATATGCCATCAAGTAATTTTAACTTTTATTTTATTATTATTAAACAAGAGCCACAAGGTGGCAATGTCCCCGCAAATGTTAATAGCTATTGTAATTAGGGAAGGGAAATTATGCATCAATTTCAAAGAAATTTGGAAATGCTATCTCAATTCTCAACTACTATCAAGTAAGAAACCTTCAATAAAAATATATCTTTTTAAAATTCCTTTTTTTTTAAATTTTTTATAAATCAATTTCTAAACTAATTTCTAAACCATATTAGTTTAGTCAGTATACAATCACTATTTCTATTATAAAAAATATTCTTACTTTTCAAGATATAATGATACTTTGACTTTTTCAAATACCGTATATCTTATGCTATAATTGCAACAAATTCTTTATATATATATATAATTCCAATAATTCCTTGTATCTCCAATACATGAACCAAAATGCATCTAGTTCTCACACAACTTATTGTAAAAAAAAAAATTCAACTAGTTGGTGTTGTGAGTCACTTATTCTTGTAGGGGTATTATCTTATATGTTAGTTAAAAAAACATTGAAATAGTTATTTATACTTGATAATAAAAAGATATGTTCAATAAAAAATATTGTGAATAAGGATGACTTTTAAACTTGTTTTTAAATTGTTAAGTTTTAATAGAATAAATGGTCAACACAAGTTTCCTTTTGTAAAGAGTCTTGAGATCAAAACCCGCTCCTTCTAGAAGTTGCCATATAAATTCAACTACGCTAAGGCTTGGATAGACTCAAGTGTTATGTAATCCAACCAATTTGAACTTTAAGAAAAACACTTGTGATTTCACTTCTTTGCAGCTTCACTTGTGATTTCACTTCTTTGCAGCTTGAAAAGTGTGCCAAACTCTAAATAAAAAACGCTTTGTTTAATTAAAAGTATATATAAAATTAGTTTGTCCACTATGAATGGGTTCTATGCGAGAAACGTTGCAGAAATCACTGTATATCATATCTATAATTTGAGCCAGTATAACCCTGTGATTCGGCAGATATTACCAAGTACATCTTATACTTGAGTGATCGCTAAACTAGAGATCGAAACTAAATTATACTTAATACTAATATCATGATCTATTAAAACTCCATTACTCGAGGCAGCCATCTGAAGGTAAACACCTTGTTCTTATACGGCCTATGAATATAAACACTTCACAATATTCTTTGGAGAAAAAAATAATCTTGGCGATGTAGAGAAGAGAGCTTCCACAAGTCATTCAAAATGTCATGTATGCCACATAAGTCAGTCCGTCTATAATAATTTGAGCGATTTTATGATGTTATACCTGAGTAACGAACACTCCTCTGTGGCTCACGTTTGGTTTTGGTACAAGCTCAGAGAAAGATTTTGTGTACAATTGATAACAAGGACCTTAGGATCTGAGGTCTACTATTATGACGTCGAATCGTTCATTTATGTTCTCGAGCTCAGCCCTGCGTCGAAGAATTTCCATTAAAGCTTTAATAAAATTTAGCTGGAACTTAAGAAGTATAAAGTATAGTTCTGAAAAAAAAGGAGCATTAAAAATTCTTTACCTAGCATCATTGATAATGAGCTCAAGGCGAGAAATGGAGAACGCTTCTCTGTTCACAAGAAGGTATTTGCTGAAAAAATCAACAACATCCTCCAAGCAAAGTTCAAAATAAAAGCAATAAAACCATAAATTAATGCAAACGCGCTGTTAGATCACAAAATTGTTCTTTAGCTCAAATGTATAATTCAAATTATGGTTACCCTAGTGGAATAAAATGGGTATGTGAAATTTCTGTTTAGACTATGTGAATGAAAGATAGAATGGAGCTTCTGCATTACTCCATACATAGCAGAGGTATAATGAAAGTCCTCCCTCAGCCCAAATGAATAACATTTTCAATGAAAGTCCTCCATTAGTTCAACTGATAGCAGACGTTTACTGATATATACAAGATGAAATCGGCCGTGTTCACAATTCAGATCAAAACAACTCGGATCAATTATATACAATCTACTCAAAGACATTGGTCTGCATATTCTCTTCTCTACGTGTATACAAAATATAGCCATTACCAAGCATTTAACTCCAATTTGTCAGAAAGGAATGGAGCATTTACATCCATAAATGTACTTGTACAAAATGACAGAATGTCATTAAAGTACAAATACAGGGCCCAAATACAGACCTGGATGCAATGTGAAAATTAAAAGGGAACACACACACAAGTGAACTGGTCGACCCTAGCGTGCTTACTGCATCCAACGCTATACCTTTCTGTAATTTTATGCTAACATAGATGCAAATTCATTATAATTCTTACATTTCACAAGATTTTGAGCATTCCGAGGTTTCAAACCATAGCTGTATCATAATATTAGTTGGTTAAGGTTTGTTTATTTCAAGAGTAATCTATTCCAAAACAATGCTTGCTTATAAGAGCAATCTTAATAGTCTATGGTTAAACTTGGGGTCCTCTTACACTGTTAATAATTCAATTACATTTCAGGATCATTTGGAGTCTCGATAAGAGACTCGGACTAATATATGTAACCGATTTAAATAACAAAAATTGTGCCAATCCCATGACGTGGGCACCTCCCCCACCAATCCAATCCAATTCCTTTCCGCTGTATAAACTTTGGACCCAAGCTCAAAATTACCACAGACTCCACTCTATAAACTACTGGGCTCAAACTCAGAATCACCACCCATTTTTTAGGAGAAGCAACACGCCCAAGTGGCCATGTAAAAATTCACAATGTACATTAAACCACATAGTTCATGTAATTCATCTCCATCCACCAAGCTCAGAATCACCACCCATTGTTTAGGAGAAGCAGTAGGCCCAAGTGGCCTTGTAAAAATTCACAATGTACATTAAACCACATAGTTCATGTAATTCATCTCCACCAACCATACTTGGCAATGTCTCGGCAATGAGACATTGGGCACCTCGGGAAGCCATAATATGAGACATTGGGCACCTCGGGAAGCCATAACCAATAATTGGTCTGCTATTTTGGGGGCACTCACGCTACCAAGTTTCACAATCCTTCGAGTCGTTCTTCCTTCCAAGGTACTTAACCAACCAACCATTGAGGACCACCCACCCAGCTAGTACGGTTTTCTACTAAACAACCCATTGAGGGCCACCCACCAAGCTAGGACTGTTTTCTCACGGGATTGGAGTTAGTTAATCCTTCAAGCTTCCCCCCGCAAATCTCACAAGAATCCGGCAGACGTTCCAGCATGAGAAGAAAAAGCAATTCTCTGAACCAAACCTTAGTGACTCTCAATTAATTCGTTTAAGAAATTATTTCAAGCTCTCTTTGTTTAATTAGCTTGTTTTTTTAGTACTTAAGAGAATAATGGTAATTATTTCAAGTTTTCTTTGTTTCCTTTATGGCTCTTCAACTTTCATTTGCTATTTTGCACATTAAGGTATGGTAGCTTTGTGTTCAAGTTTTTTTGTTTTGTTTTTTTTGCATAAACCAACATTCATTTTTTAGTTTTGATGTATTTTTATGTGATAGTTGATTCACAAATTCTCAACTTCAACAACCAATTCTCCAATGTGACAGTTTCAAATCTTTTCTCCATAAAAATCATATTAAAATACAAGTCCTGAACTGTTAAAAAACTGCAACTTATCCAACATTTGAACAGCTTGACCTGTTCAATATAGGAGTCTCCAATTTTTAGAATGTTGTTATTTGTGTTTTCTATTTGTAAAAACAATTATAGAACTGATAAACGAGAAAGAAACGATAATTCTCATTTGCAATCACTGGCATTAATATTCACATTATTGGAAAAAGATATTTAGAAAAGAATCCATAAAATGCCAACCCTAGGAAAAGAGATATGCCCTAATTTGAAGGCAATCAACATATTTATTAAGTAATAGTAAAATACAAATTAAAGCTAAAAAGAATTAAACATCAAAACAAACTCTGTTTAAAGCGAGGACAGGGATCGAACCCTCCGCCTCTCACCGAGAGAAACCTTTACAGCGAAAGCGGATAGACTAAGAGAACAAACCTTCTCGACTGATATCCCTAATTATCAGCCTCTGTATAATTTCAGGCTTTCTTTGGGATCCAACCGATGAGTGGTATCATTCACGTGATAAAGGAGATAATCGATGAGTGGTATCATACACGTGATATATAGGAGGACAAGTTTAACCAGGGATTTTTTTCGTTATGTTTTATTCCAATACAAATTTTGAAGAAAGATATCCGCATAAAATCAAGAATTCTTGTCAACCATAGACATGTACCATCTAATCATTAACAGTTTTTTGCAAAGGAGAACACGCCAACAAAGAACTAGTCTACAGTGTGTAGCCAAATCAAAGAGATGTAGACAAAATTAACAAAATCAAAAAGGTTATACATGTTATAGGTGAAGAAAGTCCAAAGCAAACTTTAGTCATTGTAACTCTGAACCATTCCCAGTTGTCCAAGCCCTTCAATACTGCCATTGGTACCCTCTGAAACTACAAATATTGCCAGCAGAAGATCGCGTTTTGGGGCAGATAGGGTTCCTTTAACATTTAAAAAACCATAGACTTCTCATGAAACCACTCCACAAATTCAAATTAAAAAATTTAAAGAAATTGCATGCACGCACATGGTGTATAGAATCAGGGTTTCGAGGGACGATAATCCTGCCTGGTTTGAGAACCCTCGCAAGCTCCAGCAGCCATTGTTGTGCATGAAGTCCAGATACCGAAAGAGACCCATCTAGAGATGAGGAATTCAAATTTAATATATGCAGTACTTGAGTAGTGAAAGCCTTAAAAAAACAAACAAAAAATCAAGATTCGAAGCAATGAGGACATAGTTATGGTTGAAATGTTAACTGCTTACCCATTAGAAGCGATGAAGAAGGATTGCATCACATACAGTCAGAGTGATCATGGTGCCTTCAGCTCGAGTCATGGAAAACTAGAACCAGACCTTCACGTATGTGTATGATAACGAAAAAAATCCCTGGTTAAACTTGTCCTCTTATATATCACGTGTATGATTCCATCGTGCCAGTAAACAAAGTGACTGAATTCTTCACTCACTGGCCTTCCTTCCCTCTTCTTAGTCTGCAGGTAAAGAGCAAGCAAGCCAAAATACAAGTGTTAAATCCCTGGATGCTTCCTCATGCTTCAATTTGCTGAAAAACTGCTTTGTTCGGGCTCCAATATTATTACTCTAGGGTAGTGCTGGGCGAAGGTTGCAACATATTCATCATTCTCATGTCGACCTAGGTTCCAGCTCAACGATATGACACCATCTTGTGAACTTAACTTCATGGAAATAAGTTTTTGTCACTTCTAAATATAAGTCCGGAAAGAGCTACAGCCATCTTTCGTTTCCCCCTTGACATCACATTTACCATCTTCTGCAGAATCCCTCATTCTAACAAGAGACTAGATTAGCTTCCTTCATATGACTTAGGCTTAGCGCTTTGGGCACTTCATGCTAGACTGTGCATTGCTTGAATAATTGCTTGCTGCCTGAAAATTTGGTATTAGATGAAAATAAAAAACATACTGAGTCCTCCTCATAAGGAATCACAAAATTATGCAAGTGCAGAACACCTCGGGATCTATAGATGATGATATCCATTGACATATTAAAGAAAAAAGAACATCTAAAAGTTGCGACTCTCCCATCCTGCCATAGAAACGTAGCTCCACAAGCCAGAATGATTCCTGTGTCATTCAGAACATATATAGGAAGTACAGTTACGCTCTGAAACATTTGGTAGTCATTAGCCGATAGGTTTTTCCCTAGTGCAATACCATCCTGCATCACCTTATGCTCCTGGTGTATTCCTTCTCGTGGCCCTATGTCTTCAACCTATCAAAAATTCCAAAAACTCAGAGATTTTCACCACAAGACACCTGTGTCCCAAAAGTCCTATCGAGAGATTAGGATGGTTACTATATTATAGAGATGTATCCTGGAGGTGGGAGGTGGCAAGTGGCAAGTGCAGGGCCGTGCAGGTGTGCTACTGAGTGTATGGTGGTATAGATGGCAGTCGGTGGCAGAGATGGCTAATGGTTGCAGATGGGGCATGTAATTCTGGGCAAGTCTCAGTAGGTGACAGAGTACGTGTCTATGCTTGCAACATAATGCACAGTTAACAACTTTTCCTTTTTCGCATTGTTCTGTCCAATGCTCTGATTGTTGAAAAAACTAAGTTAATGCTGCTGACGTTAGCCCACCGCCAAGTCTTGGGGCACAAAGTCCCACGCCTACGTCACCTACAGAAACCAATAAAAAGCAAGATAAATGAATAGTTAAATAATTCCCCAAAAAAATTTAATACAAACTATAAAAAAAATTGTATAATTTTGTTAAAGTTGCAACAAATTACTTCAAATAATCGCCTTGAGCGATTCATATATATCCCCTCGGACGGGGACATAATAAATTAAATTTTATATCATCATTTCAGATGTAAAGTACCTTTAATATGTTGGTACCGTTAAAAGTTCGCGGAGTTTTTCTCAACTTTTCACAGTGCGTGTTAGGTTCGTAACGTTCGTTGTATTTTCACATCTAAATAATAATTTGCTTTTCAATTGCGTGGCATTTCTGGACTGACGGCAGAACACGACGGATAGTGGCTGCCGACACGTGAGCCCCGAATATCTTCACCATTGCCCGTTCGCGGTCTATTGAGCTGTCCCACTTCGCCTTTTTCGCTACGCCAAACACACACACTTCCATTTGTAACAAACCCCATCCATACCAACTGCGCAACACTTCCATCTTGTGAAGCCTCAGCAGCTACCAAGCCGTCTCTTTGTTTTGCTTTGCTTTTGCTTTTCCTATGTTCTTTCGCTTTCACCTCCACCCTCTCATTTCACACTGATCACCAATCCCTCCTACCATTCAAGAATCTCATTACCACCGATCCCCATCATTCCATGGCAGATCGGAACTCCGCCAATCCCTTCTGCAACTGGACCGGCGTTGCCTGCAGCCGCCGCCATCCAGACAGAGTGGTCTCCCTCAACCTCACTGCATTGGATCTGCGCGGTCCCATTTCTCCTTCGCTCGGCAATTTGTCCTTTCTCCGCTTGCTTGATCTTTCCGGCAATGTGCTCCACGGGCGTAACCCCCCTCAACTGGGGAGCTTCTTTCGTTTGAGAGAGCTCGTGTTGGCCAGCAATGAATTGGAAGGGAATATCCCACCTCATCTCGGCCGTTGCAGAAATTTGACTCTCTAGTGCTCTCCTTCAACAACCTGAACGGAAGCATCCCGAGGGAGTTGGGTTCCCTCCCATAATTGCAAGGGCTTTACTTGGGATCGAACGACCTCACAGGTACCATTCCCACTTTCTTAGCAAACCTTTCATCATTGATTCAATTGGGTTTAGAATTTAACAGTCTCGCTGGTCCCATTCCAAGTCAACTCAGCAGTTGCACAAATTTGACTATCCTGGTGCTCTCCTCCAACAGTCTAGTCGGAAATATCCCCACGAGTTGGGCTCCCTACCACATTTGCAAGGGCTTTACTTGGGAGAGAACGGCTCACAGGTACCATTCCCTCTTCCTTCGGTAACCTTTCAAGCTTGACTCAATTGATTCTTTACGGAAACCATCTACGCGAACACATTCCGCAGCAGTTGGGTTTGCTCACCCGTTTGCAAATCCTCCACCTCGGTCTAAATGATTTTTCGGGTACCATTCCATTTGTGTTTTCAAATATCTCTACTTTGACTGAGTTAGTTATGTCGGAGAGTGAATTGTCCGTTAACATTTCTTTATTTTTGTCCAATATGTTTAACTTGAATTATCTCTTTGTGGGGAAGCCAACTCAGTGCTAACATACCAAATTCAATTGGAAATTGTTCCAAGCTCGTAATACTTTTTTTGGATCATAATAAGTTAAGCGGAAGTGTGCCCATAGAGTTGGGTAAGTTATCTCTCATTGAAAAGCTAGATTTGCATCATAATCAACTTGAAAGTGACACCTCTACAACCACGTTTTTTCTTGTAGCTCTTACCAATTGTTCTCACTTACAAGAACTATATCTCGGGATCAATAAAATAAGTGGTGTGTTGCCCTTTACAATAGGTCAATTTTTTACTAATTTTTCTAGATTGTTATTATTCAACAATAAATTACATGGAAACATCCCTCCACAAATTGGTAATCTTAGCAACTTATCCTTTGTAGATTTAAGTGAAATCCTTTTTAGTGGTAGCATTCCACAATTGTTAGGAAATCTTGAAAATTAGAAAGATTGAATTTAAGTAACAATAGATTAGAGGGAAATGTCCCTCGTGACTTTAAAAGCTTACAACACCTTAGTCTCTTGGACATTAGTGGAAATATTCTCTCTGGAAAGATCCCAAATTTTCTTGCACCCCTTAAGCAATTAAGAAGACTCCATCTTCATCACAACAAGTTATCAGGAAGCATACCTTCCAACTTAGGGGACTGTAAAAATTTGGAATTACTAGACTTGTCTCACAATAGGCTCAGTGGAAGTATACCACATGAAATTGCTAAACTTTCTAATTTACAGTTCTATCTGAATTTGTCATGGAATTTATTAAACGGCTCTTTACCAAGGGAAATTGGTAAAATCGCAAGGGCTCAAGCTATAGACATTTCTGCCAATCAGTTGACTGGCTTCATTCCCCCTACACTTGGAAGTTGTAGTGAACTACAATTATTGAATTTATCTCAAAATTCATTACAAGCTTCTATCCCTGATTCACTTGGAAATTTACAGAGTCTCATGAACCTAGATCTCTCTTCCAACTCCTTATCGGGAACGATACTAGTTACTTTCAAGAAGTTGAAAATGCTTAAATACTTGAATTTGTCTTTCAACAATCTCATGGGGGAAATTCCAAACGGAGGGTTTTTTGGAAATAGAACAACTACCATGTCCTTAGTTGGAAATCCTAGCCTTTGTGGACCACAAACATTCCAATTACCTGCATGTCAAACACCAAGAGGCCATTTTGCATTTGTGAAAAGAGTATTATTGTCACTCAGTGGAGCTATTGCTTTTATACTATGTTGTCTATTTTTGGGATTCTGTTGGAAAAAGAATATGCATATGCAAAACTTTGAATCCCCACAAGCCATTTTCCAAAAGTTAGAGCACAAAAGGATCTCATATCAAGAGCTTCATGTAGCAACTAACGGATTTGCTGAGGCCAACTTGCTAGGAACAGGGAGTTTTGGTTCAGTCTATAAAGGAAATATAAGTGATGGCACACTTGTTGCTATTAAAGTTTTCCAGTTGCAAAAAGAGAAGGTTGAAAAGAGTTTTAGAGCAGAATGCAATGTCTTACAAAAGGTTCGACATCGGAATCTAATCAGAATTATAACCTCATGTTCCAACCTCCATTTTAAAGGATTAGTGTTTCCATTTATGTCTAATGGAAGCTTAGAGAAGCATTTATATCCTAATAGAGATGACAAAAATGGTGAAAATGTATGTGAATTGGGATTGAAAACACGACTGGACATTGCCATAGATGTGGCTCATGCCATGGAATATCTTCATCATGATTGCTTTGTGCAAGTAGTACACTGTGATTTAAAGCCTAACAATGTGCTTTTGGATCAAGACATGACATGTCTTGTAACAAATTTTGGTATTTCAAAATTAATTGATGCAACCTCTGTTGATTCACTTACTTCATCACTTTCTTTGAAAGGATCCATGGGCTACATTGCCCCAGGTATGACATTTTAGAATGTTAATTTTAATTTTATTTTTTCATCAACAATTTTATATGCATTAATTGAGTAAAATTTGATGACGGGTTCCGTAAATGCAGAGTATGGTTTAGGCGAGACAATGTCTACCAAAGGAGATATTTACAGCTATGGAATTTTGTTATTGGAAATACTTACCAAGAAATGACCAACTAGTGACATGTTTTCTGGAGACCTAAACTTGCACAAGTGGTTGGATCTAGCATTTCCAAACAGAATGAAGGAGGTAATTGACCATAATCTTTTTAGTGAAGTGGATGAAGATGATTTTGAAGAAAATAATGTATACAAATGCTTACTTTCTTTGCTCCGGGTTGGTTTGCTTTGTTCCAATGATTCACTTCATGATCGGCCAACTATGAGAGATGTGGTAATTGTGTTGGAGAGCCTCAAAGAATGTTTGGAAGCAAACACAACTGCTTCTAGGAGGTCAAGGCAAAGCATATCCAATTTGCTTAGCAATACAAATGCAACAAGGAATGATGCAAATGCATAAAATGCCCAAAGTTCTTCTACATTTTAATTCATGAGACTTGCAACACTAGGAGATTCGTCTTTCTTCTTACCATGACAACTTCTTTAAACTTATAGTTGTTTTAGTAAACGTCTATTTGCATTTATAACTATTTGTGGCTATTATACAAAATAGACGTTGTTGTAACACTAGATTACAGCTTTGTATTTGATTTAATTTATTTTCCATCCATAATGTCAATGTTGTTGTCCAAGAAACAAATTGTCTTAAATTAATTGCATTCATTATGTTTCTATATATAAAAAAATATCCTTATGAACAAATCAACTATCATTTATAAATACATTTTATATACATCTTAGTTTATAAAATTAATTTTTAACCATAATAAAATATTAATTTAATTGTTTAGACAAAATTTTATCCATTTTGTGATTATCATCAATATACAAATTAAATCCTTTTAAAACACTTTTAAGTGTACCACACATCTATTTAGTGTAATTTACAATCTAATGAAATAAGAATCCTCACACAAATTTACAATACCGTATCTTAATTGCATTCTTTTAAGTGTATCACACATCTACATTTAGTGTAATTTACAATCCAATGAAATAAGAATCCTCACACAAATTTACAATAGCATATCTTATTTGCATTCTCTCTATAGTAAAAGTGATGTATTGCTATTTATTATTTAAAATGTAGTTATGGGTTGCTATTTATTATTTAAAGTTAAAACTTTAGTTATGAGTAGTTTGTTTGTATTGTGAATAAAAATTTAATTTAATTTTATTCCCATTGGTAAAGCAACGAGTGATTAAAATTAAGTTTTTACGATAAGTTGGTTTTAATATCTTTTGTGTTTTGTGAATATAGTATAAATGTGTTATCATTTTAAAATAAAAAATCTTATAAAGATTTCACTTAAATTCATACTATTATTTTAAATTTAAAGAGATCCATAAATGTCCTTTAATACACATTTACAATGAATAAGTCTTCACGTGTGTAAAGTCATGGTCGTTATGGCCAAATAACAATGTAATGGATCAAAATTAATGTATGGGAAAATCTCTAATGGATCCTTATATGAGTGAATTTAATCCGCCGTGTACACTCTTCCATCACGATTCAACACAAGAGAATTCTAAGAAAATATTGTGGCATTTTGGAACATGGTAAAGATGAGATTAAGAACATGGTTAATTTAGCTTTCTAGAGTATATTGATTTTGTATTCTCTTTTGATTGGGTTTGGTAGGCTAGATATAAAGAATGAAAGACAGTTATTTTAATCAAAAGTGCTCTTAAAAGAAAATTTCAGTGGGAAGATGTTTACCTAGTCCTATCTCGAGGCTAACCTACTAAGAACATGTAGTTTTGGTTTAGTTTATAAAGGGATTTTAAGTGATGGCACATTTTTTTCTTGTTAAAATTTTCCAGTTGCAAAAATACAAGGTTGAAAAGAATTTTAGAATAGAATGTTGCATCTTGCAAAAGGTGCAACATTATAATCTAGTGAGAATTATAACCTCATGTTCCAACCTCCATTTCAAAGGATTAGTGTTCCCATTTAGGTTTAACAGAATCTTGGAGAAACATTTATATCTTAATAGCGATGACAATATTGGTGAAGATGTATTTGAATTGGGATTGAAAACACGATTGGACATTGCCATAGATGTGGCTCATGCCATGGTATATATTCATTATGATTGTTTTGTGCAAGTAGTACATTGTGATTTAAAACCTAACTATGCCCTTTTGGATGAAGACAAGACAGTCCATGTAACCGATTTTGGTATTTCAAATTTAATTGATGCAACCTCTACTGATTAGCTTACTTCAACACTTTGTTTGAAAGGATCCATGGGCTACGTTGCCCTAGGTATGACATTTTAGAATGATAATTTTAATTGTATTTTTTTAACAAGTATTTTGTATGCATTAATAGAATGAAATTGATGAACGCCACATTCAATGCAGAGTATGGATTAGGTGAGACGATGTCTACCAAGGGAGATATTTACACCTATGTCATTTTGTTACTGGAAACACTTACTAGGAAACTACCAACAAGTGGGTAAATCTAACGTTTCCAAATAGAGTGAAGGAGATAATTAACCACTAACATTTTAGTGAATTGAATGAAGATTATTTTCGAGAAAAGAATGTATACAAATGCCTACTTTCTTTGCACTGAGTTGGTTTGTGTTTTTCAAATGATTCACCTGACAATCGACCAACTATAAGAGATGTGGTAATGGTGTTGGAGAGGCTCATAGAATTTGAAAAAAAAATGCAATTTCTTCTGAAAGATTAAGAAGAAGCTTATATGATTTGGTTAGAAATATAAATACAACACGGAATGATTCCCATGAATCAAATTCCCAAATTTCTACTACATTTAATTTATGAAAATTTTAACACTAAAAAATTTCAGTCTTGCCATTAGTCTTACAATGGCATTTTTTTTAACTTCTAGGTGTTCAAGCAAACCTTTATTAGTAATTATATCTACTTTTAATAATTACCATGTAACACAATAATGGATTGAAATTCTAGTATAATGTCTTATCCATCCTTGATTCATTGTTTTCTAGATGAAAGGATTATTATAAAAATAAACTAAAACTTATAAAGAGTTTTGTTAAGCTAATGAGTTGACTTGGTGTATAATTTAACTCTTCCAAAAAAATTTATGTGAGTGCGTATTTTATATATGATTATTGTCAATAAGAGAGTAAAATGTTTTTCCAGCAGTTAATTGGAGACGTGCATTTCAGATCATTTATTCGCTCCATGACGCAACATAATATTTATGATTACTGTCAATATGACAACAATTTTTTTTCACTGTAGTTAAATTGCATACCTACATTCAGACAAATTATTTCGTTCACGATTCAACAAAAACTAACTAATTATTCCGTTCATGATGAAACCAAAACTAAGATATTTAATCACATTAGCTTCAAATATAGTGAAGGGTTTTGTTATATAGTGCATACTTCTACAATTTCCTGGAAATCAAAAGTTACAAAGTTTCCACTCGATTGTTTGAGTTAATGAAATTGTTACGTTAGTTTGAACAAAATTGCGTAGCTGACATGGATACTTTGGATTTTAGTTGTTTTTAGAGATAAATTTTTGTTTAGGATGGATTCATATGGTCTTCCTCTCTCTTTTCTCTTTAATGCATGTTCTTGTTTTCGTTGACCTCAACAATCATAATTCTTCAATATTTCTTCAATATTTAGTGACTTTTTTTTTCAGAAACCCAACAATACTTCTAACCCCAGAGGATTCAAGGTATGTCTTACCAATTGAGCTAACCCTTGGGGCTAATATTTAGTGACCTTGCAGTTGTTTAAAATGTCAATATCGGTCCTTATTAGTCCTATTAGTCCTTGCCAGGGTAACTACTGTTTTCGATATTCGTTGACTTCCTATTAGTTCATCTTTGACTTTATGTATTTCTTCATCTGTTCTAATGTTTTTTTCATAGTTTGTTAATTATTCTATTAATTATTTCAACACATATTATTTTTCTGTTTAAAATGTCAATATCGGTCCTTATTAGTCCTATTAGTCCTTGCTATTAGTCCTTGCCAGGGTAACTACTGTTTTCGATATTCGTTGACTTCCTATTAGTTCATCTTTGACTTTATGTATTTCTTGATCTGTTCTAATGTTTTTTTCATAGTTTGTTAATTATTCTATTAATTATTTCAACACATTATTTTTCTGATCTACTATTGCATGATACTTTTAAGCTTTATTGTTGGGCCGGGGGCGTAGATCTTGGAAATGGGGTTGCTATATAATGCACAATCGGGTTGTTATTTCATGCACTTCCTGGGTCGTTAATTAATGCATAACAGTTCAATGCCCACCACTATCCACGTCTCATTATGCCTCCGCTGCACCGCCTTTGCACCATGCTTTGCACTGTTTCTAACGCTGCTTCCTATGCACATATTTTGAAATAGCACCCCCTGCAAAAATGTCAGAGCCTGCAAAGTTGTCACCGCCCTGCAACATATTGCAATGTATTAGTTTTATTTGACCTCAAGGCTCAGACTTATTGTTTATGCAAAGTTTACACAATTCATTTTTGGATATGTTGAATTTATCAAAAGTTTACAAATATGCCAGCTACCTCTATCTATTAGAGATATGATACATACCTGTTAAAGATCTGATACATATGTCAGAGATCTGATGCATATAGATCTGATGGGTCAGTGCAAGAAGATGAGGGACCTTTAAGATGCAATCCATGTTTTCAAAAACAACATCATGTTACCAAAAAATACATCAACCCAAGCCTGACATAGCACTTGGTATGGTTCAACCCGAGCCTGACATGTTATGGAACATGTAGGATAGGAAGACAAATCGCGTGCACGTTATATAACTACAAATTGCATGCGTGTTATGTAGTTCTAAAACGCATGCGCGATTTGTAAATCATAAAAAAAAATTAAATAAATTGTCAATCACAATAAATTGGGTGGGTGCACGGCTAAACGAGATTAATTATAAATGAAATAATATTATGGAGGCCATATACCTTATACACGTTAATCTAGTGAAAATGAAGTCAAGGGTTGTGTTTATTTTATAAGTCAAGGCTTAAGACTTAAAGGTTTAACATTTATTCTATAAGTTTAAGGTTAAGGTTAGGACCCAAGGGTTTAACTTTAGTTCTAAAATATGTATAAATGCATAAACTTAGTACTAGAGTTATGTTTATAGGTATAAAGTTTTATTTATGGCTAAGAATTACATAAAATGATTAACTCTTTGAACTTTGTTTAAACTTTAAACCCATGTTATGCTCTAATATGGATTTAACCCACGTTATGATGATGATGTTCATGATGTTGATGGTGAGGATGATGATGATGATGTTCATGATGTTCATGATGAGGATGATGATGATGATGTTCATGGTGTTCATGATGTTGATGGTGATGATGTTGATGGTGATGGTGAGGATGATGATGATGATGTCCATGATGTTGATGGTGATGATGATGATGTTCATGATGTTGATGGTGAGGATGATGATGAGGATGATGTTGATGATGTTGATGGTGATGATGGTGTTGATGATGATGTTCATGATGTTGATGGTGAGGATGATGATGAGGATGATGTTGATGATGTTGATGGTGATGATGATGATGATGATGAAGGTGAGGATGATGATGATGATGATGAGAATGATGTTGATGATGTTGATGGTGAGGATGATGATGAGGATGATGATGAGGATGATGATGAGGATGATGATGAGGATGATGATGAGGATGATGATGAGGATGATGATGAGGATGATGATGAGGATGATGATGAGGATGATGATGAGGATGATGATGAGGATGATGATGAGGATGATGATGAGGATGATGATGAGGATGATGATGAGGATGATGATGAGGATGATGATGAGGATGATGATTATGATGATGATGTTCATGATGTCGAAGGTGATGATGAGGATGATGATGAGGATGATGTTGATGGTGATGATGATGATGAGGATGATGATGATGAATGATGATGATGTTCACGATGTTGATGGTGATGATGATGAGGATGATGATGATGATGTTCACGATATTGATGATGATGAGGATGATGATTATGATGATGATGTTCATGATGTTGATGGTGATGATGATGATGAAGGTGAGGATGATGATGATGATGATGAGGATGATGTTGATGATGGTGATGGTGATGATGATGATGAGGATGATGATGATGAATGATGATGATGTTCATGATGTTGATGGTGATGATGATGATGAAGGTGAGGATGATGATGATGATGATGAGGATGATGTTGATGATGGTGATGGTGATGATGATGATGAGGATGAGGATGATGATGATGTTCGTGATGTTGATGGTGATGATGATGATGAGGATGATGATGATGAATGATGATGATGTTCAT
>LPNX010528431.1:518085-547429 GCA_001517045.1 Pseudotsuga menziesii
TAAAACATGACTTGTCCATGTGATGATTCATTTTTTTTTCTTGGTATACATCACTAAGATATTTAGTTTATAACGCGCACACGATTTGTGTGCATAAAACGTGCTCGCGTTTTGTTGATATATAATGCACACACTTTTTGTCTTTTTAAATCGCGCTCACGTTTAGTTTAAATTCAAAAATCTATTCCCTCCAAATGATAGGCCAAGCCTCCACCCATGCTTTCATGGAATTCCTATGCCTATGTGTCTGCTTTGTACTTTGCTTTGGATTCAACATGCCTGTGCCTTGGAGTATGATAAACCATGGCAAATTTAGCATTATATCCATATTTTCAGTATGCTCGTGTTTAGCGGTTCGTCTGATTATGCTGCACACATCCATTTTTTATGAGATTTTAGAAACAGATATGGTTTTTTTTGCAAATTCTAAATATGTAATTTTTAACAAGAATACATAATTTTTCTATTTTTTTCTTATTTATCTTCTGTCATCACTCCTAAAATCAAAAAACACACTGGTAGTGTTTTGTCCATATCTCTTTCGTTTCTCAACCATTTAAAAAAAAATTGTATGGTGCACTAAAGAACACCAACCTCTACATGCTATAAAAAACCCATTTCCAAATAATTGCATTAAAACATTCAAATGCTACACCCACAAATGACATACCGTTTTTGAGGTTTGATCTCTTAGATAATTAAAAAAAAAATCAAAAATAATATTTTTATTATTGGAAAAATAGTGGTGCACTAGTCCTATATGTTCTCTATACGTATACCGGTTTTTGTAAGTTTATTCCATCATTTAGACACTTAGACGCTGCACCCACAAAAACATATACCTTATAAATTGTCCAAAAAATAAAAAGTGCCCGTTAAAATTTATCTAACTTTAGATAGTTAACAGCATTTTCAATAGAAAAAAAATATATATTTGGAAAGGTCATTCAATTTCCTACATTTCTTGTTTTTTACTGATCGCAAGATTCATTGTGTAAGTGTGTCAAAATATCCATGCAAGTTGATGGATGCCTGTTTTTTTAGTTTTGTATTGCATCTAACGTGCCAAAAGAGACCCTCAACTTCTTGCACACACCCTGATCCTTCTTCTTTTTCTCTTGATCTATTTCCTACATATCATGTCTCAGCTCGTAGACCCTGCATGTACGGCTTCTGTGGTGGAATTTTGAATTGCAGTTATACGGTGTTGATCTAGATTTGGATCTACCAAAGGTATTGCATTGGATTTAGTTTGAGCTCCTGAATTGAGGTAACTTGCTTATTACCAATTTAATAAGTGCATATTTTAGGTTTCAAAGTGTACAGTGTAAAATATATATATATATATAGTTGTAAAGTATTTGTGCAATCAAATCTACAAAAACGCACTTCACAATTTTACAATCTACAAAGCTTCCATTCAACTTGAAAATTTAAGTTTTCAGGCTGATTTATACTGGTATTTAAGTGTCAGGTAGGTTTTCTTACAAATATTTATATCTTTTTTTAGCATATAATGCTTAAATAGTTTACATGTAATTCATAGAGCAAATTCTGACATAAAGTTTCATTATATTTTGAGGGCACTAGTTATATATTAGTACATTCATGGAACTTCATACAGAACTGAAGATACTAATCATATAGATAATAAATAGGTTTTAGCTTACCAAAATTTTCCATGTAATGTCAATATGGCCTGCATGGCCTTTATGAGCAACTGCAAATAGAGCCATGACTTCGGTTTTAGGCTCTTTATACTCGATTTTTACTTCCTCTGATGCCTCTTCATGCTGAAAAGTGTATGTGCACTTCAATGGAAAATTGACAGTCACATTGTAATTCACATCCACAATAGCTTTACCCAAACAATCAGCAACACTATCCACATTTTGTGTAAGACATACTTCTATAAGACCCTGAGAGATAACAAAACATTCATTATCCAATGGAACTACCTATCTCACCATAACCCTAAGAGAAGATCGCATACCTTTGCAATTCTTTATGAAAGATAACCCAATCCATGCGTGAAAGATGAGTAGGAACATCAACCTGTAATGAGCAAACTGTCAGATGCTAAAACACATAAACTTCTAGGAGTGTGGGTCATCGGCTCTTTTTCATTTCATGCGACACTGTTATGCCAATAGACAACATTCAAATCCATTGTAGGCTTAGTTGTAGTAGTCTTGAGGATGTTATCATGAGGAAGATGCACTGGTTCAATGCAGCAACTCGATTCGGCTAGTGTGCACCTCAATACTCATGGATGCTAAGCAGGTTAACATACCCTCCCTGTCTCTCAAGTGTGCACCTCAATTTTTTGCTAGACCCGATTGTTGTTGTTGATCGGGTGCTACCCTCTAATGATTAGGAAACTTCGCTCTAATGATTACCTTGGATGGCTATCCAGCATTTACCCCAAAAAATTTCCTAGATAGCTTATGCCGACTGGGACAGCTATACTACTGGTAAATAAGTTACCAATACAATCTCAATTGTTGGAATTGCTTCCATAAATAGGTCTCTCTCTGCATCTATTTCTCCATGTGGACTCTCATCATCAATGGTGGAGGAATTCTCACACCAGCGTAGTTGAAGGCATGATCATCAAGAAAGAGGAGGTATGCAAGGCTGTTTCATCTAGGTAGACGTTTACTATACAACAATGACGGGGCAAAGACAGTCACCACTAGATACTCCACTGGCTATCACCGGTACTCTAGACCTGATATGGTATGACATATGTTGTAAATCATTTGATGATGGCTATATTGAAGGAAGAGCAAATTGTCTAAATAAGACATCTAGCTGTGAGGTGGAGGATGCAATTCATCACATGTCTTCCACTAACTGTAATATTATAATGATTTCAAATTAAGTCAAAAATTTGTCGATCTAAGCAAAATGTTGAACCCAACATCATATCCAACGTGGTAAAATTGGAAAATGCCTCTAGTGCATGTAACTTTTTTTTTTAAACCTATCCCCAGTAAGGGTACTATCGATGTGTGGCAAAAAACACTCTACCTGTGGCATGCGACTATCCTAGAAACTATCAAGTGCTTGATGTTCGGGATACAAATAAGATTTGTTTGAAAAACACCAATAATTTGTGCTAATATGGTTATAACACTCTAAGACATTGCAACTCAAAAAATTAGTAAATTAGAGGAACCCCTTTTCCAGACTTTAAATGCAAGGATAACATGTCATTCACATTGATCTCTATCTTTTCTTGTGAAGCAAAAGAGGTTCACATTTGTTTATATTCTTTCATTGCCCCAATGAAAAGCATGAAAAAATCTTATAGTGACCATTCATTCCAGTTACGGGCTAACTCGGGGTTCCAAATAGCAAAGGGACTCATCCCATTTGCAATCACGTTGATACTGTGCAAGGAAAAGAGGAGATTTCTGCAGACCGAAAGCCATCTACATTGGTGTTACTACTTCTTGTAGCCATTAGTGATACTGCTAATACTTGTAGCCCTAAAACTGAATATAAAGTTGGTACCCAAAAAAATGTCCATAATGACTTTCTCAATTCCAACCCAATCAAAAACCAAAAAAAGCTTAGATTAGTTTGTCAAGGGGTTAAGCACTTCCCCAACCTACCCCACCATTGGAAAAGGATTCGAATATAGTCAGTCCCCCGGACCCCTAACGGTGGATTTTTGGCCTGAGGGGCTTTGTATCCAACCTGATCAAAATGATTTTTCCAAACAAACAACAGAAAATAAGCAATTGGGTTCTCCAGCTTATCATATACAATGTGTAATTTCTTGATCTATAAATGCAATTGTAAATCTTTGCACTGAGTGGCTTAACCAAATCATTGTTAATGCTTAAATGTACAAGTTTTAATTCCTTAAATTGCTTCTGTCCAACCAATGAACATCATTATAAACAAGATCTTGCATCAAATATATTTTTATCAATTCTCTAGTCATTTGAAATTCAACGTTAAAATTGAAGAACGACCTCCAAAATTTGCGATCCAAATTTTTATAAACAACAGTTGAAACAATTTGACCATAAATCATTCTAAACTATACCCAAAAAATGAATGAATTTATCCAGGCAAGAACCTGTAGACTAACAGACTAACAGGACATTAGATATATGAGACCGATAATGCATATAGAAAGTAGTAATGCTCGCTTCTTGGCTTCCTCCATTAGGTCTTTGGCTGTCTGTCACTTGGAATCCTTTTTCGTAGGTGGAAAATTCGATTGCTAATATCGGTGGCAAGCACAAAATAATTCCAACCCTACATTATCTACTAGATACTGGAAAATTCCCGCAGATCCTTTGAAATTAAAGAGGAAAACCATGTACTTGCAACATGACGAGATTTGACATAAGAATTCAAGGAAGCTTAGGAGGTGAATTTCGTGGATCCTCACCTGTTTGTAATGGATTTGGTATATGTATTGTCTTTTCACCCATGTTTAACGTTAAAGTAGTTTGAACAAAATAAGCGCATATACAACATCCCAAAGCTTGAATATAAATACACATACATAAATGCAAAATTTACATCAGTAATACAGAAAACCGACAACAATTTACTTGTCATTTGCACACATGGTCAAATTTTCAAGGGAGTTGATGTGCAGACACACTACTTGGCATATAATAACTTACATGAATGAAAAGTCATTCAATTCCTGCACTTTTGAATGACCTTAAATAATGCATAATATAATCATATTAGAAACTGAAAAACAGACAAACACTGGATAGCAAACAGAAAAAACAGAGCTACAACGCTGTTGTGTCCTTCCACAAAGCATTGATATGTTACCTCTGCTATGCACGGACAGCCTGGCATGAAATTTGTTGGCCTCAGCAGGCAAGATTAGATCCTTTGGGCTAATCGTCGAGCCATGTTCCGCTTACTGCATGTTGTTGTTATTGTGTTCATAGGTGTCTGCCTATGCTGAGATAATACAATAATGAATTGGGATATGTGATAAGATGATAGGTGCATTTCGTCTGTGTAGAAAATCATGGTGGTCTGGATGCATCGCAACCTCCTTAATATGTGCATGTTGGCCATGTGGTAACCATGGAAACAATTATAATGTGTAATCATCTGGTCGAGTATGTGACCTTCACCTAGAGATCCACACAGTTAAACCATTGTTGATATATGTTTCAACGTTGCGTAGTTTTTGTTTTTTTGTTTTCTGGACGGCACCAAGGTAAACTCGTCTAGGAATCATTCTCCTTCACCTGAAAGGTGTTCCATGTACATGGACCTTGCATTTGATACGTAGACAAACACTTTTTCTGTCAGTCCTCCCTTGCATTTGATACATAGACAAACACTTTTTCTATCGGTCCTCCCCGTTATGACATAGTATGCATGTTTTCATTTAATGTTATTATCAATTCTAATTCATACTATTGAATATTATTTTAGTTATATTATTGTCAATAAAAAATTAAATATTATTATAATTTATTGCTTCTATTACATACTTACATTTGATGTAACCATTATCTAACAAATTTACATTCGATGTAACCATTATCAATGATGTAAATTTGGAGGCTTTAAGTTAGGTGCTTAAGTTCTTCCCATCTCTATTGTTTTTTATATTTTTATATTTTTAGTTTAAAATGTTGATGAAATTGTCATTGATGCCAACATGGACTTGCAGTGGCCCCACTGGATGTCATTGATGCCACCAAGTCCCTCTTGCAGTGCCGCGGATCCCTTACATAGTGGGTTTGTAGCACCTTGTACCCAGTTGACAAGGTCCTTGTACCCACAAGCTGGATCTTGATGCCTTGCTGATGATGTTGATGACCCCGCTGAGTCCTGAAGCCTTGATGGATGTTGAAGAAGCCTTTGGAACCTTGAAGGAATGGTGAAGGCAATGTGGGTCATTTGTATGATGTGGCATGATGATTCTCTTGCATTTGGTAACATAACCCTTGAATCCCTTGAAGCCCTTGAAGAATTCCTTGGAACTCTTTGTGTCATCACGATGGTGGTAACCATGGACATCAAACCCTTGTTGTTTGTTGGAGCTCTTGAAGTATTGTTGAGGCCTTTGATGTGTTGATGAAGATCTTGCATACATTGTAACAATATAAGGTCATCCCTTCAAAAGTATGGAATGGTTCAAACTTGAAGTGGCAATAAAACAGTAAATAAGTCTTGGAGAAGGCCCACTCCCAGCCTTTGATGTGGATTGGTAGTTACCTTGGAATAGGATGACGCCTTGGAGAAAACATCCTTAAGGTAACACCACCATAAAAAGGGGGTTGTGTGCACATTGGTTGAAATGAAGGCTAAACATAAAATGTTTATATTATTAGGTAAGTATTATTGTTTTATATACAAATATGTCAGCCAATCGAAAATTACTCCTCATTTGATGGAAGTCAACCCTTTTAGCCTCCACGTTGAACTATATATATATATAAACACCCAAGCAATCGCTCATAAATGAAATAGAAAGATGTAGTGCACTTTGAGCTCGCTGGACTGAGGAAATTTTCACTGAAGAGGCTCGCTTGACTGAGGCAGTCGTGTGTTTTTATTCGGTGGTAGCAGCAGGAAGAAGCAGCCCCAGAATTTTAGTAGCAGATTGTGGAGAATTCGTGAAGCATAAGAGAGATCTGATTTTCAGGGAAGATGAAGACAGTTCCGTTGAAGGAGCAGCATCACCAGTGAAACAATTTTGTTTATCTTTTATTTTTTAATGCAATCGATTAATGAATATATGATTGTGATGAATGTGACAAATTGTTGAGGAAGAGCCACTCCATAGAGGCCGAATCTATCTATCATGGGTCAAATTCATTGACAGACTTCATTCATCTTCAGAGAAATTGTGATTATCTTTAGAGGAAGTAGAGCTGATTAGGAAAGAGACCGATTTGTGAAGAGGATCAGTGACGCAGCAACAAGAATATAGTTTCTTTTGAAAGCAAAATTCGGTAAAGACAGTGTGCTCTGAGTCTTTGTTTGGCGAAGAGAAGCAATCAGAATTTCCAAATCTTTTATTTTTTTTAAGTTCTGGTATATATATCTTCCAAGAAGAATTTGGGAGTTTCTTTTTGAATTTTGAGTGGAATGAGGCAGAATTCAGAGGGCAGCAGCTGGAAGAAACCACAGTGTGAAGAAGTTTTTATTGACTAACTTTCAGGTGTTATGAAAGAAGCCGCAGGCAATGGTGAGCAAATGCAGCTTTGAGGTGATTCAGTGGTGGATGTAAGCTCCACGCAACATATCCTTTTGATAGCAGAGACAACTCGCAGCTAAGGAGAGAAAGATTTCGCTTTCATCTTATCTTTTGGAGTATGGTGAAGAATTCACATTAGTTCTGAAATTTTGTATCTGCTTAAGGTTTGATACTGAGAGAACTTTCAGATTAGAATGGAGAAGACATGATTGAACTCTGAGATTTTGGTGAGCTGTGCATACCATTGAGATAGCCACAGTATTGGAAACGTTCTTCTTAATTCTTTTTGGGGCCCAAATTGACGAAGCAATAAATGAATTTGGAGGACTGTGAATCGTGGGGTTTCATGTTTTACGTGGAAAAACAGTTACATGTCACTTGGAGATATATCAACAGTAGAAGAGCTGTGACAATCATCCTGGTTAAGGTCACTGCGTTTTTAGTTTTTGGCAGCAACATAAGTTGAGATTTCACACAGCCTTTTGATGAGACAAAGCCATGAAGATAAGATGAAGAGCAGTGGTCAATACCCAAGTTTCAGTGACTGAGTTAACTTCTGCAGCAGCATATGGTTGAATGTTGGATGCCTCTATTGACATCTACAGCACTTGCTCTCACAATCCAAATTTGTATGGTTACACAGTGTTTAGGGTTCTTCCTAAACAACAAATGCAGTCTGAGTTTCTTCATTCTACACAGATAAAGACCTTGATGTCCTAGACCTTATCTTGATGATGATGATGGTGACAGTCTTCAGAAGTGTCACCTAGAATTGTGGAAGAAGTTTTGACTAGAATCAGAGTTGCAACAGTGAATATTGATGAGCAGCAGTAATGAGCAGATTGATCTGTTGATAAAGTTGATGCATGACTTCTACCTGAAGATCACAGCCAAGACATTGACCAGTGGTGCAGCAGCAAAGAATAATGAATAGAAGATGAACAACAGTAATGAGCAGATTGATCAAAAAAGATTGACCAGTAGTGATGAATAGATGACCAGCAGTATCTTTGAGCAGCAGTGTTGATGAACAGTATGATGATGATGGGAGTGATGAACAGAAGAGTGTTGTAGTAGTAGATGACCAGCACTGGTAATGTTTAATATGACAGTGATGACATGGTTGATGAGATGATGTGGCAGTGAGCACACTTGACAATGATATGTGTGTATGAAAGTGTGTTGTGACAGTGAGCTTTAATTGTAAAAGCAAGCTTGTCTTGATTTTGAGGTTAGGATACCTCAAACCCTTCTTAGCAGGGTCTAAGAAAACCAAGCAGGGTCTTGGATGTAGAGTAGGTGCTATACACATCAGTAGGTGCTGATTTTACCTAACGGTTGTAGCTGGACCACTACTAATACAAAAAGATTACAAAATTACATTTTGTTGTGTTCTTTTGTGTTATGGTTCTTGATGATTTAAATGCTATGATATGTGAATGATGAAGTTTATGAAATGATTATGAGATTGGTTGAATGATGAATTGGTAGTTAATCATGACAAGCTAAGAAAAGTTTTAATATTTCTCTACACTGATTCACCCCCCCTCTCAGTGTCTAACAATTGGTATCAGAGCTGGCCTTTGTCACAAGCCTAGCAAGCTTGAAGGAGATCCTTAGACACAATGGAGGAAAAGAAAGATTCATCAAGCAATGACGTTCCTGTACATGATATTACAGATTATCTCAGTTGGAGAAGCAAAATGAAGGCTTATCTAAAGAAGTTTGGTATTTGGGAAATTGTCACCAATCCACCCGCTCCATCAAACAAGAAAGGAAACCCAGCTGCACAGAAGGAAGCGAAGAAGGACAACACTATAGCCTTGAAGTTCGTCTTGGATGGACTTCCCAGCTCAGTGAAGGAAAGTGTAGGAGAGTACACTTCGGCAAAAGAACTATGGTTCAAGTTGGAGAGTGAGTATCAGAAGGCAAGACCAAAACCCGAAAAGACAGATCAGAAATCAGAAGACAAGCTCCCAGAAGAGCTCAATCAAGAAGAAGATAAACAAGAAGAGGACTCTAGTAAAGGTATGGAATCTTGTGATTATAATGATAGCTTGTGTGATGAAATTGAGAAGGTACTTGCAGAGGATGATGAAGGGCTATCAAAGACCGCACATCAGATACATCTCACGTTGCTAAATATTGATCTTAGAGCCAATTGGTTCCTAAGCACAGTGAAACTAAACCAGAGTGATTTCACAAAGTTCAAAAAGGAAATCTTGGACTTCTTGAATGAATATAAGCAGAAGACCATGCCAATGAAAGTGTTGCTTCTAAAGCTCAAAGACAAGGACGAAGAGTTGCGAGTTCAAATGAAAGATAGGGATGCTGAAGCTGAACAATTAAAGACTGAATTGATCAGTCAAAAGGAAGAATCAGAAAAGCCTACTCAAGAGCTTGAAGAAACTAGAAAGGTCAATCATGATCTGAAGACTCAGCTAGAGGAAGCCAAGAGGACAGAAGAAATATTGAAGAGTCAGCTAGAAGAAAAGGAGGAGATAGTCCAGAAGCTGGAATTGGAGTTAGTTGGTCTCAGGAAGAAAGGTAAGAAGAATGAAGCCTTGGTCAAGCTCCAGGACAGTTCAATTGTCCTAGATAAGATCTTAGATTGCCAAAGATCTCCACTAGACAAAACTGGTCTTGCTTACAAGAAGAACAAAGAAAAATATGAAGATGACACTTGGTCTCTGAAGACTTCAGAAGCAGGTCCATCAACATCCAAAGCTGCTCTCCATGCACCTGCACATGACAACAAGGACTTTGGAAGTTCAAAGATGAAACAAGAAGTTAGGTCTATTCCTCAAAGCAACTTCATTAAAGGAACAGCTCCAAAACCTAGGTATGAAAATGGCTTCAATGGTTATTGTTATTTTTGTTCTAACTTTGGTCATAAGGCTATGGATTGTAGATTCTATGGAAGAAGAAGGGCTGGAAGCCCCAATGAATCAGTTAGATGTTGGACATGCAATCAAGTCGGACATGTTTCTGCCACATGTCACACAATGAGATGCTACACCTGCAGTGGGTTTGGACACAAAGGCCATGAATGTGCCAGTCAAAGAAGTCAAGCAAGAAGGAGTACTCCATACACATCAGCAAGAAGATTTGAAGATCAGAAGACAAATGTCTACAGTCAAGGACACTCTCAAGCATGGAGAAATGAAGTTGATCAAAGAAGTGTTGGAAGTTCCAACAGCTCAGTCAGATGTTGGTGATGCAACAATGTTGGTCACATTGCTGCACATTGTTGTACGATGAGGTGCTATAGCTGCAGTGGCCTTGGGCACAAAGCTCAAGATTGTTGGAGTACACGAAAACAATCCTTGAGAAGTTACCTAGACAACTCATCAAGGAAAGCAAGTACAAATGAAGGAACAAATTCTCAAAGGACAGATGCCAAGAAGCAAGTATGGATGAGGAAGATCGAGTAGTTTCAGATAGGAGAAGCTGATCAGAGCAGGGAGGATGGCTGCCATATGGCAAGCCAAATGTAAGGTCTCTCAAAGACCTTAACACACCTTGAGTTCATGAGGCTGGAGAATGAACTCAAAGGAGAAAGGATGGTTACTCCAGGCTTACAGACAGGTCCTAGGATCATGCACATTGACAGGGGGAGCAAATTCCAGTGAGCAGTAATCAGAGATTGCAGACACAGGTATGTGGACACCCTTTTCCATTGATGCCAAAGGGGGAGAGATGAAGACAAAAGGGGAGCATGCTCATAGGGGGAGCATGAGTTGTTGTCATCAATGACAAAGGGGGATATTGTTGATGAAATTGTCATTGATGCCAACATGGATTTGCAGTGGCCCCACAGGATGTCATTGATGCCACCAAGTCCCTCTTGTAGTGCCTCGGATCCTTTATAGAGTGGGTTTGTAGCACCTTGTACCCAGTTGACAAGGTCCTTGTACCCACAAGCTGGATCTTGATGCCTTGCTGAAGATGTTGATGACCTCGCTGAGTCCTGAAGCCTTGATGGATGTTGAAGAAGCCTTTGGAACCTTGAAGGAATGGTGAAGGCAATGTGGGTCATTTGTATGATGTGGCATGATGATGCTCTTGCATTTGGTAACATAAACCTTGAATCCCTTGAAGCCCTTGAATAATTCCTTGGAACTCTTTGTGTCATCACAATGGTGGTAACCATGGGGATCAAACCCTTGTTGTTTGTTGGAGCTCTTGAAGTATTGTTGAGTCCTTTGATGTGTTGATGAAGATCTTGCATACATTGTAACAATATAAGGTCATCCCTTCAAAAGTGTGGAATGGTTCAAACTTGAAGTGGCAATAAAATAGTAAATAAGTCTTGGAGAAGTCAGCCTTTGACGTGGATTGGTAGTTACCTTGGAATAGGATGACGCCTTGGAGAAAACATCCTTAAGGTAACACCACCGTAAAAAGGGGTTGTGTGCACATTGCTTGAAATGAACGCTAAACTTAAAATGTTTATATTATTAGGTAAGTATTAATGTTTTATATACATATATATCAGCCAATCAAAAATTACTCCTCATTTGATGGAAGTCAACCCTTTTAGCCTCCATGTTGAACTATATATATATAAACACCCAAGCAATCGCTCATAAATGAAATAGAAAGATGTAATGCACTCTGAGCTCACTGGACTGAGGAAATTTTTGCTGAAGAAGCTCGCTTGACTGAGGTAGCCGTGTGTTTTTATTCGGTGGTAGCAGCAGGAAGAAGCAGCCCCGGAATTTTACTAGCAGATCGTGGAGAATTCATGAAGCATAAGAGAGCTCTGATTTTCGGGGAAGATGAAGACAGTGCCGTTGAAGGAGAAGCAGCACCAGTGAAACAATTTTGTTTATCTTTTATTTTTTAATGCAATTGATTAATGAAGATATGATTATGATGACTGTGACAAATTGTTGAGGAAGAGCCACTCCATAGAGGCCGAATCTATCTATCATGGGTCAAATTCACTGACAGACTTCAGTCATCTTCAGAGAAAATTGTGATTATCTTCAGAGGAAGTAGAGCTGATAAGGAAAGAGACCGATTTGTGAAGAGGAGCAGTGACGCAGCAACAGGAATATAGTTTCTTTTGAAAGCAAAATTCGGTAAATACAGTCTGCTCTAAGTCTTTGTTTGGAGAAGAGAAGCAATCAGAATTTCCAAATCTTTTATTTTTTTAAGTTCTAGTATATATATCTTCCAAGAAGAATTCAGGAGTTTCTTTTTGAATTTTGAGTGGACTGAGGCAGAATTCAGAGGGCAGCAGCTGGAAGAAACCACAGCGTGAAGAAGTTTTATTGACTGACTTTCGGGTGTTATGAAAGAAGTCGCAGGTAATGGTGAGCAAATGCAGCTTTGAGGTGATTCAGTGGTGGATGTAAGCTCCACGCAACATATCGTTTTGATAGCAGAGACAACTTGCAGCTAAGGAGAGAAAGATTTCGCTTTCATCTTATCTTTTGGAGTATGATGAAGAATTCACATTAGTTCTGAAATTTTCTATCTGCTTAAGGTTTGATACTGAGAGAACTTTCAGATTAGAATGGAGAAGACATGATTGAACTCTGAGATTTTGGTGAGCTGTGCATACCGTTGAGATAGCCACAGTATTGGAAACGTTCTTCTTAATTCTTTTTGGGGCCCAAATTGACGAAGCAATAAATGAATTTGGAGGACTGTGAATCGTTGGGTTTCATGTTTTACATGGAAAAATAGCTACATGTCACTTGGAGATATATCAACAGCAGAAGAGCTGTGACAATCATCCTGGTTAAGGTCACTGCGTTTTGAGATTTTGGCAGCAACATAAGTTGAGATTTCACACAGCCTTTTGATGAGACAAAGCCATGAAGATAAGATGAAGATCCGTGGTCAATACCCAAGTTTCAGCGACTGAGTTAACTTTTGCAGTAGCATATGGTTGAATGTTGGATGCCTCTGTTGACATCTACATCACTTGCTCTCACAATCCAAATTTGTATGGTTACATAGTGTTTAGGGTTCTTCCTAAACAACAAATGTAGTCTGAGTTTCTTCATTCTACACAGATAAAGACCTTGATGTCCCAGACCTTATCTTGATGATGATGATGGTGACAGTCTTCAGAAGTGTCACCTAGAATTGTAGAAGAAGTTTTGACCAGAATCAGAGTTGCAACAGTGAAGATTGATGAGCAGCAGTAATGAGCAGATTGATCTGTTGATAAAGTTGATGCATGAATTCTACCTGAAGATCACAGCCAAGACATTGACCAGTGCTGCAGTAGCAAAGAATAATGAATAGCAGATGAGCAGCAGTAATGTGCAGATTGATAAAAAAAGATTGACTAGTAGTGATGAATAGATGACCAGCAGTATCTTTGAGTAGCAGTGTTGATGAACAGTATGATGATGATGGGAGTGATGAGCAGAAGAGTGTTGCAGTAGTAGATGACCAGCAGTAGTAATGTTTAATATGACAGTGATGACATGGTTGATGAGATGATGTGGCAGTGAGCACACTTGACAATGATATGTGTGTATGAAAGTGTGTTGTGACAGTGAGCTTTAATTGTAAAAGCAAGCTTGTCTTGATTTTGAGGTTAGGATACCTCAAACCCTTCTTAGCAGGGTCTAAGAAAACTAGGTAGGGTCCTGGATGCAGAGTAGGTGCTATACACATCAGTAGGTGCTGATTTTACCTAACGGTTGTAGCCGGACCACAACTAATACAAAAAGATTACAAAATTACATTTTGTTGTGTTCTTTTGTGTTATGGTTCTTGATGATTTAAATGCTATGATATGTGAATGATGAAGTTTATGAAATGATTATGAGATTGGTTGAATGATGAATTGGTAGTTAATAGTGACAAGCTAAGAAAAGTTTTAACATTGCTCTACACTGATTCACCCCCCCTCTCAGTGTCTAACAATTGGTATCAGAGCCGGCCTTTGTCACAAGCCTAGCAAGCTTGAAGGAGATCCTTAGACACAATGGAGGAAAAGAAAGAGTCATCAAGCAATGATGTTCCTGTACTTGATATTACAGATTATTTCAGTTGGAGAAGCAAAATGAAGGCTTATCTGAAGAAGCTTGGTATTTGGGAAATTGTCATCAATCCACCCGCTCCATCAAACAAGAAAGGAAACCCAACTGCACAGAAGGAAGCGAATAAGGAAAACACTACAGCCTTGAAGTTCGTCATGGATGGACTTCCCAGTTCAGTGGAGGAAAGTGTAGGAGAGTACACTTCGGCAAAAGAACTATGGTTCAAGCTGGAGAGTGAGTATCAAAAGGCAAGACCAGAACCCAAAAAGACAGATCAGAAATCAGAAGACAAGCTCCCAGAAGAGCTCAATCAAGAAGAAGATAAACAAGAAGAGGACTCTAGTAAAGGTATGGACTCTTGTGATTATAATGATAGCTTGTGTGATGAAATTGAGAAGGTACTTGTAGAAGATGATGAAGGGCTATCAAAGACTGCACATCAGATACATCTCACATTGCTAAATATTGATCTTAGAGCCAATTGGTTCCTAAGCACAGTGAAACTAAACCAGAGTGATTTCATGAAGTTCAAAAAGGAAATCTTGGACTCCTTGAATGAATATAAGCAGAAGACCATGTCAATGAAAGTGTTGCTTCTAAAGCTCAAAGACAAGGACAAAGAGTTGCGAGTTCAAATGAAAGATAGGGATGCTGAAGCTGAACAATTAAAGACTGAATTGATCAGTCAAAAGGAAGAATCAGAAAATCCTGCTCAAGAGCTTGAAGAAACTAGAAAGGTCAATCATGATCTGAAGACTCAGCTAGAGGAATCCAATAGGATAGAAGAAATCTTGAAGATTCAGCTAGAAGAAAAGGAGGAGATAGTCCAGAAGCTGGAATTGGAGTTAGTTGGTCTCAGGAAGAAAGGTAAGAAGAATGAAGCCTTGGTCAAGCTCCAGGACAGTTCAATTGTCCTAGATAAGATCTTAGATTGCCAAAGATCTCCACTGGACAAAACTGGTCTAGCTTACAAGAAGAACAAAGAAAAATATGAAGATGACACTTGGTCTCTGAAGACTTCAGAAGCAGGTCCATCAACGTCCAAAGCTGCTCTCCATGCACCTGCACATGACAACAAGGACTTTGGAAGTTCAAAGATGAAACAAGAAGTTAGGTCTATTCCTCAAAGCAACTTCATTAAAGGAACAGCTCCAAAACCTAGGTATGAAAATGGTTTCAATGGTTATCATTATTTTTGTTCTAACTTTGGTCATAAGGCTATGGATTGTAGATTCTATGAAAGAAGAAGGGCTGGAAGCCCCAATGACTCAATTAGATGTTGGACATGCAATCAAGTTGGACATGTTGCTGCCACATGTCACACATTGAGATGCTACACCTGCAGTGGGTTTGGACACAAAGGCCATGAATGTGCCAGTCAAAGAAGTCAAGCAAGAAGGAGTACTCCATACACATCAGCAAGAAGACTTGAAGATCAGAAGACAAATGTCTACAATCAAGGACACTCTCAAGCATGGAGAAATGAAGTTGATCAAAGAAGTGTTGGAAGTTCCAACAGCTCAGTCAGATGTTGGTCATGCAACAATGTTGGTCACATTGCTGCACATTGTTGTACGATGAGGTGCTATAGCTGCAGTGGCCTTGGGCATAAAGCTCAAGATTGTTGGAGTACACGAAAACAATCCTTGAGAAGTTACCTAGACAACTCATCAAGGAAAGCCATTACAAATGAAGGAACAAATGCTCAAAGGACAGATGCCAAGAAGCAAGTATGGATGAGGAAGACCGAGCAGTTGCAGATAGGAGAAGTTGATCAGAGCAGGGAGGATGGATGCCATATGGCAAGCCAAATGTAAGGTCTCTCAAATACCTTAACACACCTTGAGTTCATGAGGCTGGAGAATGAACTCAAAGGAGAAAGGATGGTTACTCCAGGCTTACAGACAGGTCCTAGGATCATGCATATTGACAGGGGGAGAAAATTCCAGTGAGCAGTGATCAGAGATTGCAGACACAGGTATGTGGACACCCTTTTCCATTGATGCCAAAGGGGGAGAGATGAAGACAAAAGGGGAGCATGCTCATAGGGGGAGCATGAGTTGTTGTCATCAATGACAAAGGGGGAGATTGTTGATGAAATTGTCATTGATGCCAACATGGATTTGCAGTGGCCCCACAGGATGTCATTGATGCCACCAAGTCCCTCTTGTAGTGCCTCGGATCCCTTACAGAGTGCGTTTGTAGCACCTTGTACCCAGTTGAAAAGGTCCTTGTACCCACAAGCTGGATCTTGATGCCTTGCTGAAGATGTTGATGACCCCGCTGAGTCCTGAAGCCTTGATGGATGTTGAAGAAGCCTTTGGAACCTTGAAGGAATGGTGAAGGCAATGTGGGTCATTTGTATGATGTGGCATGATGATGCTCTTGCATTTGGTAACATAACCCTTGAATCCCTTGAAGCCCTTGAAGAGTTCCTTGGAACTCTTTTTGTCATCACAATGGTGGTAACCATGGGGATCAAACCCTTGTTGTTTGTTGGAGCTCTTGAAGTATTGTTGAGTTCTTTGATGTGTTGATGAAGATCTTGCATACATTGTAACAATATAAGGTCATCCCTTCAAAAGTGTGGAATGGTTCAAACTTGAAGTGGCAATAAAACAGTAAATAAGTCTTGGAGAAGGCCCACTGCCAGCCTTCGACGTGGATTGGTAGTTACCTTGGAATAGGATGACGCCTTGGAGAAAACATCCTTAAGGTAACACCATCTTAAAAAGGGGTTGTGTGCACATTGCTTGAAATGAAGGCTAAACTTAAAATGTTTATATTATTAGGTTAGTATTATTGTTTTATATACAAATATGTCATCCAATCAAAAATTACTCCTCATTTGATGGAAGTCAACCCTTTTAGCCTCCATGTTGAACTATATATATATAAACACCCAAGCAATCGCTCATAAATGAAATAGAAAGATGTAGTGCACTCTGAGCTCGCTGGACTGAGGAGATTTTCGCTGAAGAAGCTCGCTTGACTGAGGCAACCGTGTGTTTTTATTTGGTGGTAGCAGTAGGAAGAAGCAGCCCCAGAATTTTAGTAGCAGATCGTGGAGAATTCGTGAAGCATAAGAGAGCTCTGATTTTCGGGGAAGATGAAGACAGTGCTGTTGAAGGAGCAGCAGCACCAGTGAAACAATTTTGTTTATCTTTTATTTTTTAATGCAATCGATTAATGAAGATATGATTGTGATGACTGTGACAAATTGTTGAGGAAGAGCCACTCCATAAAGGCCGAATCTATCTATCATGGGTCAAATTCATTGACAGACTTCATTCATCTTCAGAGAAAATTGTGATTATCTTCAGAGGAAGTAGAGCTGATCAGGAAAGAGACCGATTTGTGAAGAGGAGCAGTGACGTAGCAATAGGAATATAGTTTCTTTTGAAAGCAAAATTCGGTAAAGATAGTTTTCTCTGAGTCTTTGTTTGGAGAAGATAAGCAATTAGAATTTCCAAATCTTCTATTTTTTTTAAGTTTTGGTATATATATCTTCCAAGAAGAATTCAAGAGTTTCTTTTTGAATTTCGAGTGGACTGAGGCAGAATTCAGAGGGCAGCAGCTGGAAAAAACCACAACGTGAAGAAGTTTTCACACAGCCTTTTGATGAGAAAATGCCATGACGATAAGATGAAGAGCAGTGGTCAATACCCAAGTTTCAGCTACTAATTTAACTTCTACAGCAGCATATGGTTGAATGTTGGCTGCCTCTGTTGACATCTACAACACTTTCTCTCACAATCCAAATTTGTATGGTTACACAGTGTTTAGGGTTCTTCCTAAACAACAAATGCAGTCTGAGTTTCTTCATTCTACACAGATAAATACCTTGATGTCCTAGACCTTATCTTGATGATGATGATGGTGAAAGTCTTCAGAAGTGTCACCTAGAATTGTAGAAGAAGTTTTGACTAGAATCAGAGTTGCAACAGTGAAGATTGATGAGCAACAGTAATGAGCAGATTGATTTGTTGATAAAGTTGATGCATGACTTCTACCTGAAGATCACAGCCAAGACATTGAATAGTGGTGCAGTAGCAAAGAATAATGAGTAGCAGATGAGCAGCAGTAATGAGCAGATTGATTAGAAAAGATTGACCAGTAGTGATGAATAGATGACTATCAGTATCTTTGAGCAGCAGTGTTGATGAACAGTATGATGATGATGGGAGCGATGAGTAGAAGAGTGTTGCAGTAGTAGATGACCAGCAGTAGTAATGTTTAATATGACAGTGATGACATGGTTGATGAGATGATGTGGCAGTGAGCACACTTGACAATGATATGTGTGTATGAAAGTGTGTTGTGACAGTGAGCTTTAATTGTAAAAGCAAGCTTGTCTTGCTTTTGAGGTTAGGATACCTCAAACCCTTCTTAGCAAGGTCTAAGAAAACCAGGCAGGGTCCTGGATGGAGAGTAGGTGCTCTACACGTCAGTAGGTGCTGATTTTACCTAACGGTTGTAGCCGGACCACAACTAATACAAAAAGATTACAAAATTACATTGTGTTGTGTTCTTTTGTGTTATGGTTCTTGATGATTTAAATGATATGATATGTGAATGATGAAGTTTATGAAATGATTATGAGATAGGTTGAACGATGAATTGGTAGTTAATCGTGACAAGCTAAGAATTTTTTTATTATTGCTCTACACTGATTCACCCCCCCTCTCAGTGTCTAACATAAAATTTTGGACATTATGTGGTGAAATCTTCAGTAAAAGAACCCTCAGTAAAAGGTGAAAATATGAGATGAAAACCCTCGGTGAAGCTTTGTCGGGAAAACATTCGATAAAATTTATGTGCACTCCACTAGGGCATCTTCATCATTTATTTGAGGCTCTAAATTAGGTGCATACTTTCCTTCCCTCTTTTTTTTTAAAATTTAATTTATTTTTAATTTAATTTAATTTTTTATTTTTAGTTTTAGTTTTTTCTATATACATTTTTATGCCTTTACATAAATATGATTAATTCACCGCATTTTCCAAAAACTGTTAAAGGAAGACCTAGCAAAGTTAGCCTACATAACCTTTATGATTTTATCGAGTCAGTAGAGAAACGTAGGGAAGAAAAAGAGGCTAAACCTTATGAATATATAGAATCCTTAGAGAAACGTAGGGAATAAAAAGAAGTTAAACTCCATATAGAGTTAAAAGCCATGCTCCATAATAAATTCACATATTTTCAAGAAGATATCCAAAAACAATTGGGCGATAAGATAAAAAAATTGGAAAGGTAGAGATAATGGAGACTAGACTTCATGCAATGGAAATTCAAAAAACGCCCGAACAAGGAGAGGTAGATACAGTAGAAAACATTAAGTTAAAAGATAGGATTAAAAAGTTAACCACAACCTAACCCTAAATAATATAGAAGGTAAAATAGATATCAAACCCATTAAAGAGGAAATGAATAAGCTCATAGCCTTAGACCATGAGCATAACAAAAGAGCTTTAAACCTCATAATTTTTTGTTTAAAATAGGAGGAAGAAAAGGATACGTTAGCCATGGTCAAGATATAACTTCACAATAGGTTACAAATTGAAACTACCGGTCTCATATAAGCAAACATGCTGGGGAAATTAGTTGAGAATAAAGAAAGGCTAATACGGGTTAAGTTTTTCTCTACTGAACAAAAATACAACATACTCAGTAAGACATCAAGTTTAAAAGGATCTTGTATATTTATAAATGAAGGCTCAATCGAGAGGATCAAGCCAAATTAAGAAAGGAGGTCCACAAGGTAAAAGAAGCTAGGAAGGAGGGAAAAAGGGCATTAATAAAAAACATGAAAGTTGTTATTAGAGATAGAAACCAAAACGATAGTAATAATTCACAATTTGGCACACTCTAGATCTTATCCTGGAACCATTGAGTATTTCCATGGACCAAAGGCCCTAAGTTAAGTTGGATCTCGAGTGAAATTGATATTATATTATTGGTTGAAACTTGGGAACACGAGGAGTCCAAGCTCCCGGATATAGATGGATATGTCCTATGGTCAATATGGAATAAACGTTCACGTCGTAGAAGAATTTGGGGTATAGCTTGTTACATTAGGAAGAAAATATCCCCACATGTTAGGATTTATAAGAAATACCCTTACAACAAATTTATTTGGATAGAGATCACACACATTAATGATGAAAAAATGTACCTATCCATTTGTTATTTTTGCCCTATAAATTTCAACTTCTATAAAAAAACCAATTTAGATAAAAATTGTCCTTATGATCGTTTACAACATGATATTTCTTGTTTAAGTAAGGAAGGAAATATCCTTTTGATGGGTGACTTTAATGCTTGAACTTCCAATAACCAAGCTATTCTTTTAAGCAACCATTCAAACCCTAATACTCTTTGGTTAGACTAAGACCTTGATCTAGCTAACATGTACAAAAGAAGTTCTGAAGATCTAGGTGAAAATTTATTCGGGTATGAGTTGGTCAAATTTTGTAGAGCTCGAGATCTTATCATTTGGAACGGTCTCACAAAATGGACAAACTCTATCCAAATGACTTGTATCCATGGGCTTGGAAGTAGTGTGGTAGATTATGTTTATCTGATATCCCTATAGATAACAAATTAATAGATTACAACATCTTCAACGACCATGAAGCTGAATCTGATCATAGACCGTTAATTATAACTCTCCATATTTCTGTGTATAGCGATCCCAAGGAGGAATACTATCATTTCCAAAAGCACATGATCTTCGATAAAAATAAAGCTGACATTTTTCTCCATAATCTAAAAATGGACTAGTTCCTTTATCTAGCATGGAGAATATAGAAAATCTCTATCATAAATTTTCTACAACCCTCTCATCATCCATTAACAAGTTCTCTATTGAAGTCTCGACTAAAATGAACAATAGTAGAACCACTCCTTAGTATGATCAAGAGTGTAAAGATGTGAGAAAAGAAATCAAGAAAGCTACTACAGATTCAATAAAGATGGGCAAGATAAATCATTACAAAGCCTTAATTAAAAGAAGAAGAAAAAATACATTATCTAAGTAAAAGGAAGGAAAATTTCCTACACCTCTCCAAGGTGGCTCCTAAGAAATTCTGGAGGCAAATTCTAACTCGCAAAACAAAAGAAGAAAATAAAATTGCTTTAAAAGATTAGAATTCCTATCTTAAAATGTTTTATGAATTCCTGGATATCAGAGATAACATTCAAACCCTTCTTACAATGAAATAAGTTTTCTCGTTAGAAGACATAAATTTTGGGGTTAAGCGCTTAGCAAATGGAAAATCCAAAGACATTGAAGGCTACCAAGCAAAAATCTTAAAAATTGGAGGAGATGTCCTCATCCTGCACATCCATAAACTCTTTAATCTAGCGCTCAAGCAAGGGTTTCCTACACCTTGTACTCAAAGCCTCATTATTCCTATTTTCAAAAGTGGCAATAAAAATGACCCCTCTAATTATCGAACTATTATGATTAGCCCTCTCTTAGCTAAGTTATATTGTATTAACTTAGAAAAGAAGATCAATGGATGGCTAGAAATGGAAGGTAAGCAGGATAAAGGCCAAGTAGGTTTTAGAAAGAATCATTCAACCACGAACCAACTCCTTACACTTAGGATCATGCAAAGGAATATTGTAATAATAAGTCTGACCTATTTTGTTGCTTTGTGGGTTTTAGAAAAGCTTTTGATACAGTGCCTAGAAATAACTTGTGGAATAGGCTAGATGAGCTTAAGGTTCCTTTTGAGTTGACAGTTGTCACGATAAGGTTATAAGAAAAGGTCATTGAAAAGTTTAAGAATAATGAGTGGTGGAAAACATTTATAAATTGTAATATTGGAGTTAAACAAGGTTGTCCCCTCTCTCCTACCCTTTTTGGCATTTACATTGATAACCTAGAAAAGTGTTTAGAAGAAGCAGGTTGCATCGATACAATCTTAGCTGCCCGATAATTATCATCCTCCTACTTTTTGCTGATGATATTGTTCTTATGGCGAGGTGTCCTTTTGACCTCGATAAGTAATTAAGAATTCTTAAAGATTTTTTCTCTAACATGGGTATGACTGTTAACACTGACAAGACAAAAATCATGATTATAAAATCTAATAAAGACACCTATGCAAATTTTATTTATGATAATAGAAATCTAGAGGAAGTGACTTCTTACAAGTATCTCGGAATTTATATTCATCACAAGCTCAATTGGAATTATAGCATTGAGAAAAGGATTAATGAAGGGTGGAAATATTATTTTGGTCTTGAAAATAACTGTAAATCAGCCAATATGGTCATGTGGGATAAAAAGAAGTTCCTATTTGAAACTCTTGTCATCCCTGTTATCTTATATGGTTGTGAAGTATGGGGGTGCAACATTTCTAGAGAATCTTGGAGGAAGATTAAGCAAATCCAGAAGCGGGTTATAAATTATAACCTCAAAATTAAAAGGCATACAACTTATCTTATTCTCCTCATAGAAGTGGGTATTTCCCCCATCGAGAGCTTTGCCATGACTAGGTACCTGATTTACAAGCATAAGATAAATAACATGGGAAACAAGAGACTTCCTAAAATTGCTTTAAACTCAAGTCACAACCAACTATGCCTCAAGCGGTGTTGGTGTAAAGATACCATGGCTTGGTTAAACCACTGGTGTAAAGATACCGTGAAGATACCATGGCTTGGTTAAACCATTGGGGTTAAATTTTCAATGTCCTATTTTTTTCATTAAAAACAACATATGGCCGAATTATAAATTTCGCAAGATCCGCGTTTCCAATTTTCGACATTTGGCATTTTTGAAATGGTAATTTGGATTCAGAATTTAAATTTTGCAAGATGTGCGTTTTTTATTTTCAACTTTATGCATTTCCATAGGGTTTTATCTTAGTAACAATAATTATAATAATTTCACGAAGAAATTGGATTGAATTCAACTATGAGATTTTTCCGATTTCCGAAATCCACAATCGAAATCGAAAGATCGGGGAATCGAAAATTGGGAATTTAGGAAATTATTTGAGGAAAAACCTAATTCCGATCTTTTCCATATCGGAAAGCAGAGATCCCACATGGTTTTTGACTAAATGATTGTTTCCCGATTTGCAATTTGTCTAAATTTTTTATTTCCGACATATAAATATCATGATAGCACATTTATGAATTGGGAAATGTATGGGACAAGGGAAGGCATTAGCATCGCATTCAACAAGTAATTTGTATCCTATTTAAGCATTATCTAATTTAAAATTTAATTTCTGTACAATCAATACAAAAAACAAAAAATGAATAGTGTGGTTAAGTGAATATTAAAGAAAACAACATGATATTAAAAAGAGCGGAAAGGTGAAATAACGTAAAATCGGAAATGTAAATGTTTGTTGTTTGGTTGAACTTGTCCGTTGATCCATATGAAATATACAATCAAGATTATTTTTGTCCTTGTAGATGGATTTTTAAAGAATTTAACTTAAGATTTTTCAGTTTGGCGAGAGTTTTTTTACTGTGCATTTCCTGTGTTTGAGCGTGTAGACTCGTGATTTTGACAATCAAAAACCGGATTTCCCACATGGATTTTCACTTAATGATTGTTTTCCGATTTGCGATTTGCCTAAATTTCTATTTTTCGACATATAGATATTATGACAGAACATTTAGGAATTTGGATTTCCATACAATCAACTCTGAGATTTCCGATTTCCGAAACCCTTAATCGAAATCGGAAGATCAAGGAATCAGATATCGGACTTAGTTTTTTTTTTCAAATAATTTCCTGGCTTCCTGATTTTCGATTCCCTATATTTCGGATATCGAAAACCAGAAATATCGTTTTATATTTTAATAACGTTCATTTGTCTAATTTTAGACTTTTTCTTTTCCATATCGGAAAGCGGGTTTCCCACATGGTTGTTGACTAAATGATTATTTCCTGCTTTGCAATTTGTCTAAATTTCTTATTTCCGACATATAAATATCATGATAGGACATTTATGAATTTGGAAATGTATGGGACAAGGGAAAGGCATTAGCATCGCAGTCAACAAGTAATATGTATCCTATTTAAGAATGATCTAATTTAAACTTTAATTACTGTACAATAAATATAAAAAAAGGATAGTGTGGTTAAGTGAATATTAAAGAAAACAACATGATATTAAAAATAGCGGAGAGGTGAAATAACCTAAAAATCAGAAATGTAAATGTGAAATTGAAAATTTAAATGTTTGGTGTTTGGTTGAACTTATCCGTTGATCCATAAGAAATATACGGTCAAGTTTATTTTTTCCCTTGTATATGGATTTTTAAAGAATTGAACTTAATATTTTTAAGTCTGGCTAGAGTTTTTTACTGTGCATTTCCTGTGTCTGAGCGCGTAGACTCGTGATTTTGACCTGTAAGTTTTTACTCACTAACCATTTTTTCTAGTAAATTTAAACTCTCAGTCATTTTTAGACATGGTTGTTAAAATTCAATCAGAGAAGGTATCTGCTACGACCAGAAATAACAGATCTAAAACGACTCTTCAAGAGAAGAAAATCAAAGATCCCAATGCCGGTGTTTTCACTGACACGAGTGGGTATGTGTCTGATTCCTCATACGTGGACTACTCCATAATTTATTATATTTTTGACAGTGATGATTTTTCCTTTGTTACTGATGACCGACATTTTTACATTAACATACACAATTCTCAACTCCATTGCATTGTGGTGAGACCTCCTTTTATGCCTTACGCGGACCCTGTTAAGTGGGAATTGGATCACTTTGACCTTAACCAATGAATATTTAATGATATTGATAATGTCTATATTGCTTCATTTGGTCGAGAAATGTTTTCTAGGGCTTATGGTTTGAAAACTCCCAAACAGTTTTTCATAGTGAATTTTTTCGACGAATTCCTTTCCAAATCGAATCACGACCAAGTGGTTAAATGTTGGCTGGAATACCCAACACTAGTGATTCCTGTTTCACTTTCGGCATATCTAGTTTCTTGGTTCATAGAGCTTTTCTCATTGCTGGTGGCCATGTTTTGCAGGTTATATGGCTTACCTAACTGTTCTTTATTAAAAAAGAAATGGGTCCCTATGGCGAACCATGTTTTGTTTCAGACGATTCGTTCTACTGGGCGCAAATTTTGTTTTGTAATTTGCGGGGGGAAATTGAAAAATATCAGAGAACCCCGATGAATCAGAAACCATATTTCTACATGTTAGGGTTCGTTATGGATGCATTCTATGCATGTTCTTGTTTCTCGGAGATAAATTGGGATTGGAAGGAGAAATGTCCACCTGTTCATATATATTGCGCTGATATGTGGGATGACAATTTCATAGCTCATGTTTATGAGATCTGTGACCTGTTTCTCGGGTCAATGTACTGTAAAAATTTTAAAGTTGATGCTCCTACATTTTCTCAAAAAGCTAGGGAACTCATTTCTGTCTATGGCAACTGGTATGTAGGAGAATATTTCTCTTACATAAGGATTTGGGGCAGCAATATAGTGCACCTGCTTCCAAGAATTGTTCTAAACTGAATGGTGCTTCAAGAATTTTCCTATCAGACTGTGGTTGATAGGGCTTTCTCCAAGTTGATGAAACATAAGAAGAAGGGGTGGCCTAAATTTTCTATGAATCTTGGAAATCTTACAGTACAGAATGCTGGTCATGCGTGTTTATTGGGAAAGGATATTTCTGTTATGAGCTTGGGAGAGGTATTCAAAAGAATGCATGATCTGGTGGGTTTTTTGCATAATCTATTTTCTCAAGAGCATGTCAAATTTAAATATGTTCATGAAAATGAGCCCGATGATTCCTTAATGCGAGGAGATTCCACTTTTCAGGAGGCAATTCGTAAAATCAGTGATCCAGAGACAAAGTCGCACAAGTACGTGTATGAAAAGGATCTTAAGAGAAGAATTTTTCTAGAACGAGAAAATAATTTGGAACTAAAACAAGATCTTGACAAGGAGAAGACAGAACAAGAAGCGAGAGAATATTTAGCAAGGTCTTTTGTTGCTATTGTTGTTGCTGCTCGATCTAAGGACAAGGGAAAAGGTGTCCTTCAAGGCCTAGCTAGCCCCTCTCTTGCAGAATGGAAGATACGGTGGACAAAGTGTTATACCAAAATCCTATCACCACCATGTGATAATACCTTTGACTTACATACTTTCCCTTAATCCCAGCACTTGGAGTGGAAACCCATGTTGTTTGTCAATTCTACATGAAAATACTCAGCACCATGCTTTCCCTGTGAACCATGAGTGGTACCTTGCTCGCACCGCCTTCATCCTGTTTTCCATAAGTGGTGTCACTACCTGTGGCCTTTGGTCCATAAGCGTTTCCCATCTAAACCGCTCTGTCATAAGAGGAGAAAAGCGGTACCCTGGGTAAAATGGGAAAAAGAGAAGTTTCTCGAGGCTTCTAGATCATGAGCCTCGTGTCCTCCCTTATCCCTATCATTGTGGGTTAGTTGAGCTCAAGATTCCCCATCATAGGATCTTAGAGGCCACCTCATCCACAAATCTCTCAACCATTCCTATCCATTGAGCCTTATAAATACAAGCTCATGTCCATGGTTGAGGGGGAGAACTATAGAGGTATTGTTATGCTGTTGGATTGACCACTTGGCCCAAGCCATTGGAGAGCATAGAGAGCAAAGTTGGAGCTTATGGGGATGAAGTGTTTGTCTCATGGAGATGCATGTCGACACTAAGGCTTGATTGGTTGTAAACTTCTCCATACATCTTAATGCAAAACTGATTTCCGTCCCACATTACTGTTGTTTTGATTTCACATGTACATGTTGTTAGATTCCTTAGTCACTAACATGGATAAGTAGATGATTTTCTGGTAGCTTTGATGTGTTTGCATGTTTGATCTATTTGTAGGTACATAGGTTCACTATCGAAGCAACATTCTAGGTGTCTATGACATCTAGGAAAGGTCTTCATCCTTTGTTGTTCACTCATTTATTCTGGATCTGAACCATTCAGACTGGAGGAACAACTTCTATCCGCAAAAGGTGAAATATTCTTGGTTACAAATCTGGTGATTCCGCTCGGGATTGATATGTATATCAGTTGATCTGATATTCCTCAGTTCTTCAACTCTTGTTTGAATCCAGGCTCAATCTCCAACTCTCTTCAGTCAGATCTGCTATCTGACTTAGTGAATTTTGGTTTGAAACTTCCAAATATGCTCAGATCTAAAGTATTTCAACTTTTATGCTCTTTTTTACTCTCAATATATCAGTTTTCACATTGATCTGATCTTCTTCTAAATTGGTCCGTCATTCTCCTTTGTGTTTTGGATTTATATAGGGAACCGCTCTTATGCTGTTGGCGAGAAGCGGTGCCACCACCTGAACCCTGTTAGCAGTGCACGGTGCCACTACCTGAGTACTGTTATCCAAAAGCGGTGCTAGGCCAGAATCGCTCTGTCAAGACCCCTCTAGCGCTGTGCCAGGTAGGCCTTATTCCAAGACCACTTTTTTCTTAGTTTTTACAAAAAAATTGAGTTGATTTGCTTTCAGCCCTACACTATCAGGATTCTGTGTTAGGATCTGGTGCTTGTGGTTTGAAATTTTGTGGTAAAAGATTGGTTTGTTTGAAGAATCCAAAAGCTAGATTAGGCTTGTTGATTGCTCATTTTCTTCCGTGCTTGTTGGTTGTCTTTGTGAAAGGATTTCTTTTTCGAAAGATGAGGTGTTAGAGAGTTCTCTTTTATTTATGTTACATAGACTAAAAGAAAAATGTTTAATTAGCATCTTGATTTCATTTTTTGTTCCCATAGAAGACTTCTTTTTTCTTGTTTTAAAAAGAAATTTTTTGACTGAGATTAGGTCATTATCATTAGTGAGCATAAGACATTGGATCTCTGATTGGCCTCACAATATTTCAGGTTCTCTATGTTCTTTTGTCTCTTTTGAATTTATACTATCTCATCAAAATAAAAAATATTATATTTTAAGTTAGATCTATCTATGCTTTAAGAAAAATAAAAAAATAGAGTGCATATGCATATAGTGTGTTGCTTGTTTTTCTTTTAAGAAAATAGACTCCTTCCCTTTTGACTGCTTTCAAAAAAGAGAAATGAGTTTGGAAAGTGCTTCTTGTCTTTGGCTTTGTGTTCAAGATTGTTGTTTGGAAATATTTTTGGTTTTGAAGCAAAATAAAATCCTCTCTTTCCCTCCCGTAGGTAGACATACCAGACAATAAAGTGAAATATTTGCATATGCATATTGCATGGTTTTACTTTTTCTGTCAAAACTCCATGCATTCACCTAACCATCCACTTTAAAATTAATAGTAGTTATATGTTAAAATTTACATAGCAATTTGAGTGATAGGTTAGAGACGTGTTCGGGTGTCATTAAGCATAGGAGCTATTGTTACTCGTCCGCATTACCGTTGGTATATCGGATGGCCTTTCACGTACCCTTGAGGTATATAGAAAGGTACTTCATGTACTCAATTGTATATCGGAAGGCCTCTTGTGTACAGTTATGCATTAGACAACACTACTACCGATTTGAGCTCCCACGTACCTTGCGTATATCGGGAGACCCCACTAGGATACCTTATCCATCCAAGGAAAGCCCTTTGGCCATCTTGCTTGGAGCCATACACCGAAAACAACATTCAGAGAGATTACTATGCACGTACCCTTGAGGTATATAGAAAGTGGCACCTTCTTGACAATACTGGTGAGAGACCTGACTATCTGAACCCCTCCTATCATTTTAAGTTTGCTTATTTGATCTATAGCTTGAGTAGGAAAATTTTTGGTGTGTTTTCTAGTTTTTCAGACCCTAGGCTAGATAGGAGCTGTACAAACTGGTTGAGCTAAGAAATTCCAGAAGAGTACGGGGCTTGCCACTGGATTTTATTCTTGGTTTAGGAGAAAATCTAATGGAAGCTATCGACCAAGGAGCTGCTACCACCTCCCAAGTGGGAGATAATGTGGTTGTAGAAAGCGGAGGATCATATCCTTCACACTCGCCTCCCTTGGTCCAACAATCTTCTTGGGGTATTACTTCATTCCATTCTCCCATAGAAGGTCATGTTGATGATACTACCCATCCGGATTATGGTCCCAATGCTCCATTTTGGGATACCTCTATAGGACAGGCCATTGCC
>LPNX010528431.1:552117-581046 GCA_001517045.1 Pseudotsuga menziesii
CATACAATATCCTGAAGCTATCAGCTTTCAGTAGATACATCACGCATACACCACCCAGTGATGCTCGTGGTAACACATCACAGCCCAGGATACTCTACGTAGCAGTCTACTAAATCGACCTAGTACTCCCGATGTAGGTCTTTGATACCTTAGATGGAGGTCATCATTGGAAGCATCAGGGATGTCTAAGGTCAACCTCTCCAGGTTTTCCTCTAACTCCCCAGTCACATCATCGCCCTGCGGTACAAAGTGGGCTCTAGCTCGTCTATCCAATGGGGAAGCTCCACTAGGTCATGCTTCTCCAACGTCTGCATGAAAATGTTTAGGTCTTGTTACTTAACATAAAAAATATAAAACATTAAAAAACATAAAAACATTATTTCCATTTTAGGGTTTCTTGCTTCTTACCGATGTCACCTCACTGTCCACCAGGTGGGAGCAGTAGGTTAGGGTCTCCGCTAAAGTGCATACCCGCATAAGCATAATCCTCCACCATGAGGATCTGATCTCTGAGCCATCTGAATAACGGGTCACCAAACTTCACCTTCCCCCTACCCGCTCCAGTACGGGCCATAATACGGACCCACCTCTGCATGCGGGGGTCCCATGCTCTCAGCTCTGTGAAGACCACCTGGGGTCTCATCGATGGTACCCACTCGAAGAAGAAGCATGCTATAATGGAACCAAAATCGAATTGCTTCAATTCCCCATTCCGACACTTAGTCAGCTTATCCTTGAATATCGAAAGCAGGGCTTCCGCCCAGTTGAATACTGTAGGTGCCATGGCCTCTATGGCATATAAAACGTGTGTCCTAGAAGCCTGGTGCACTCCCCGGCTTCTGGACACTCTCTGTATAATAAACAAGACAGTCCGTGGAGGTCCATCCATCACTTCCTTTATGGGGATTTGCTTCCTCGATGTCCTCGTCCCTGGGATACAAAGACGGTTTATCAACTCTTGTGTGGTAATATCCCCTCCTCGGGAACCTGTCAGCGAGATGGGGGCACCCCGTCTTGAAATTCCCATTAGAGGAATTTTGAGGTCTAAAATGGGCCTCCTAAGGAAAATAATAAAATAATAGTTAAAATAATAAAATAATATTTATTAATTTTTGAGGAAAAAAGAAAAAAACTACTTTTTGTGTTCGTATTTTTGACATATCTCCTTGTGTTTTTACTCAAATTTAGATTGGGAGAGCTCATTGGATGTGGAATTTGATTCCGCATCCAACGAGTACCCACACTACATACTTTTGATGAAACCCTCTACCCCAAAAACAAGAAATACCTGCAAAAACGTGATGATGATGTCATCATCATGTTTTTTCAGGAATTTCTTGTTTTTGGGGTAGAGAGGCCATCAAACGTATGTAGTGTGGGTACTCGTTGGATGCAGAATCAAATTCTGTATCCAACGAGCTCTCCCGATTGAAATTTTAGTAAAAAAATAGGGAGATATGTCGAAAATACAAACACAAGAAGTAGTTTTTTTAATGACAAATATGTCAATTCAACCATTATGGTTGACTCATTTTATTGGAATTCTATTGGTTTTTGAATTCCAACTCACAAGAATTATTGTTGGCACGTTTTCTTATAAGACCCATTTTAGACCCCAAATTTTTTCTAATGAGTCAAGAAGTAGATATCCTCTACTTCTACTGTCAGAATATGAGCCCCAACCTCAAAGTGTTGTTGCTCCGGATTCCACATCCGGAGTATATGCTCAAGCAACCGCTCATGTGATACCATATTGGGAGTCCGGAAGAATTTTAGGAGTCCACAGTCTCATAATGTGGCTATGCATCCTGCATTCCTTTCGGTGAAAGCGTCATCATTATCATGTTTTCTTTCCCTCCATATCACCATTTTTGATCACCAAGAGCTTGCCAACGATAATCATAATACCTATTAGAATCATTCTTAATGATTTAAATCCAAATAAATGATCTATTTTTGCTTGTGTTAACCATTTTACATCTTCACGGCTGGCACCGCCTGTGTGTTGTTGAACATAGGCAGTGGCATCGCCTGTGCGCTTTGTTTTCGGCGTGGTTCTAGTGAGGTACCGCGTATCCTACAAGGGATAAGTGTGGTGCCCGTTCCCATGGTTTTAGGGATTGCCATACAAGCCCAAAACACCATCCAAAATCAAAATTGAGACTATGAAAAGGAAGAGTAGGGTTTGAACTCTTACCTGGAATTGACGATGCTCGAATCTGACGGTGAAAAATCCTGATATCAACAACTGAAGATATGACTAGGAAAGTGCTCCAAATGCTCTCCACTATGGGTAAATAGTAAAATGATTTGATTTTTCACTATGTACATGGCTTTTATACACATTTTTGGGTTTGGCATGCTATAGTTTTGATTTTAAATCACTTATTATTCAAAGTTGATATGTCGTAATCCCTTAATGTTAGTTATTGGGGCATTTAACACTTGTTTTGAGTCGTTGCAGGATAGAAGAACAGTAGCAGTAAATTCTTGGGAGTTCATTTTTGACTTTTTTGTACTACCATAAAACGGAAAAAGTCATTGAGCGTTTATTACGACACTTTGGTCATGCTCTCGAAACTCAGTATCAAAGGTCCGAGTCCATTTCTGATTCTTTTCAGGCTCGTAAAATCTCTCATAGTGAAAAGAGACCTAATGGAGTCTTCTTTAAACTCTTTTTGGGCTCCTTAAATACGAAAAGATTGTCGAGCGATCTTGTCTTCTTCATGCTCATTAAAGCATTTGAAGAGTCGTCTCTCCGATGGTAGGTTATCTCTTTTTTGGTTCGGATGGACTATTTACGAAAAAGGAACACTCCAGCCAATCATGACTGGAAGAGTTCTCTAAGGTATGATTTTACACTTTTTCGGGCCTTAGGGATTGAACCATATGAAAAAGGACCCTTTGGAGTCTTCTTCCATGGTCATTCAAACTCTCTAAACATGAACGATACCGAGTTTTCTTTCATTGGACTCGTTAAATTAAACATTGAGAGACCCATTTTTGGGAATGAACCCCTCCTCTCTTAGGTTCGTAAAACATATGAGTTTGGACTTGTCTTCGGACAAGCTATACCAAGTGTTTGTTACCCTCTTTAAACTCGTAAAACCGAAAAGAGGCACTCATCGATCATGATGGGGAAAATGGGAAGGGAATAATTTTTGCAAGTAAATGGCAGTAGTTTGTCATTACCTTTGAACATGGAACTTTTCTGCATATCATTTGAGTCAATTGGGTATTCGGCTGATCTCCATGACGATCCACTTTCATGAATCATGCCACTCCTTTGAGTCTTTCAAAAGAACGCATTGTCCACTGTTGTATTGTGTATTTGTCCCATTTAGTCATGCTACCAAGTCTTTTGTCATGTCACCCGATGTTCAAAGGGAAGTTGAAGAAGTTTTTTCTCTATAGTCAAAATGGTTTCTATGTCAGTACTTTTGAGTCAGTCATATGGTTACTACATTCACGTCATTCTAGAACTATGTTTCGAGTTTCGTGTCGTCAATGTGGGACTCATCATGGCCCTCCTTCGATGAGACTATCCCCGTCAACATCAGCTCATCATCTGGGAAATAGTCTTAGAAACAAAAACTTAGTACCTTGAGATCTGTATGCCTTAATGACAGATTCTCTCACTCTCGACATAGGTTCACATCATTGACCTTTGATCGATAGAATCGGCTGGGTGTTCGACATCAGGACATCTATTCACACTCAGTAGATTGTACTAGGGTACCTTGGGAATCATTGACATCAATGGTGATCTCCCTCGTGCTTGTTAATGGTTCACATCATTGGTCGGTAATCAAGTGGTTTCTACCATGTTCGACTTCAGATCATTGTAATCACATGGATAGAATCGTACTTTGTGAAAGACGAGACGAAGACCCTGGGTGTTTATTTAAAGCGCTCATTGCTTTTCCCCAGGTTGCAATGGATTTTTGTATATCTAGCATGGATCCACATTTGTATGGTCGTGGCTATGCTAAAATTTGCATCTGTATGACATAGATCTACATTGTATGTCTGGTAGCTATGTCCAAGTTTGAGTCCTCTATCACATGGATCTACGCTGTATTCTAGTAGCCATGCTTGTTTATTCCTCCCATGGATTTGCTTTGTATTGGTCTGCAGCCATGAGTTGGTTACTTGTGTCTATGAGTCAAAAATATTGATGTAATACAGATGCCTACTTGACGACATGCTCTGATCGAGCCAACATTTTCACCTTGAAGCGACAACTTGTTCTCTCAAAGCTCTCATTTATCGTATCCCTCTAAGACTCACGATTTGGGGGGCATTCTGTTATACCAAAATCCTGTCACCACCATGTGATAAGACCTTTGACTTACATACTTGCCCTTAATCCCAGCACTTGGAGTGGAAACTCATGTTGTTTGTCAATTCTACATGAAAATACTCAGCACCGTGCTTTCCCTGTGAACCATGAGCGGTACCTTGCTTGCACCACCTTCATCCTGTTTGCGATAAGTGGTGCCATTACCTGTGGCCTTTGGTCCATAACTGTTTCTCATCTAAACCACTTTGTCATAAGAGGACAAAAGTGGTACCCTAGGTAAAATGGAAAAAAGAGAAGTTTCTCGAGGCTTCTAGATCATAAGCGTCCTGTCCTCCCTTATCCCTATCATTATGGGTCAGTTGAGCTCGAGATCCCCCAACATAGGATCTTAGAGGCCACCTCATCCACAAACCTCTCAACCATTCCTATCCATTGAGCCTTATAAATACAAGCTCATGTCCATGGTTGAGGGGGGGAACTATAGAGGTATTGTTATGCTGTTGGATTGACCACTTGGCCCAAGCCATTGGAGAGCATAGAGAGCAAAGTTGGAGCTTATGGGGATGAAGTGTTTGTCTCATGGAGATGCATGTCGACAGTAAGGCTTGATTGGTTGTAAAATTCTCCATACATCTTAATGCAAAGCTGATTTCTGTCCCACATTACTGTTGTTTTGATTTTGCGTGTACACGTTGTTAGATTCCTTAGTCACTAACATGGATAAGTAGATGATTTTCTGGTAGCTTTGATGTGTTTGCATGTTTGATCTGTTTTCAGGTACACAGATTCACTATTGAAGCAGCATTCCAGGTGTCTATGACATCCAGGGAAGGTATTCATCCTTTGTTGTTCACTCATTTGTTTTGTATCTTAACCATTCAGACCAGAGAAACAACTTCTGTCCGCAGAAGGTGAAATATTCTTGGTTACACAAAGGGGTTGAACTCAAAATTAATTTTGAAAAATTGGGGTCGAAACTGTACCTATTTGAGAAGGAGAAGAGAGAAGAAGAAGCGAGAGAACATGTAGCAAGGTTTTCTACTGCTGTTGGTGCTCAATCTGAGAATAAGGGGACAGGTGTTCTTGAAGGACCATTGAGCCCCTCTCTTACAGCAATCGAAGTTATGTCAGAGAAAGGGGAATAATTCAAAAGAAATTTTGGAAAATTAGGGTCTCAATTGAAATTTGAGACAGATTTAACTGAAGTAAATCCTAAATGGCTGAAGAGTGTAGCAGTTTCTGAATAGGCTCAACTACCAGAAGCATGGAAAAAAGAAAAGCTGATTTCTTCGATCTCAATTCACAAGAAAGAGGAGAGGCTTGTTCAAGAATGTTCGATGTCAGATACAACTGTACAAGGATTTTCTGTGCAAAATGTAATTTGTTTATTGTCAGCTCATATTGAGAGTCATGATACGAATGTGGAAGAAGACGCTGAGGATGTTATGACTACCGTTGTATCATCTATCCCCAATATCCAAAGGTTTTCCAGTATGTTAGGTACATCATCTTTCCAACATTGTTTTTTTGAGGTGAATTTGTCATAAATAATGGGAGCTACTGTTAGCATGTTCACCAGTTTAGTTGACTCACCTATTCATAGTTCTGCTTCTTCTTTTTCATCAGCTCAGCTTATCACTACATTCTAGGACGACATTCCTTCTATATGTATGACTCTTCCTAAAGACAAGGATTTTTCTATATGTGATTCTTTTAAATCACTCGCTTTTACCTTTGTTTCTTGTCGTATGAATATTGTCCCTGTTAACATAGATATTCCTTTAAATCAAACACAAAGTGATCCTTTGGTTAGTGTCCACCAACAAAGCATTTCATCTTCTGAATTTATCGTAAATTTTGGAGAAGATGCACTTGTATCCTTTGGAAATTTTTATTGGAGTAAAAAGTATAGCAGTTGTGGTTAAAAGGGGAGGCAAGAGAGCCAGAGAAAGTTCAGGCATACATGTGCCTGCTATTGGTGAGGTCATATGGAAGGTAGACGCAAGTGATATGCAACAAGGTGTAGTGGACACAACAACTGCCATCGGAGTTTTTGCTGGAGCTAATTTTCAATGTGTTTCACAATTAAATTTGGTTCTTGGTGAAAAAAAAAAATGGAGAAGGTGAAACGCGAGTTAGCAAAAACACAACAAAGGCATGAACAACAGATTGGACAGTTCAAACAAGAACATGAAGAGAAAATAGAGAGATGGAAAAAGAATGCTGGATAAGAGAGGCATCGGCTTCGAAATGTAGAGGTTGTTAATCTGCAACAAGCAGAACAAATCGTTCTTGTCAATCAAGAATTGAAACATGTCCATTTGGCCTCAAAAGGTTGTTCTTTTGTCGATGTGAGACCTAAGGATTTTAAACATGTACTCTGTAAAATATAGGAAGAATTTCGACAGAATGTGATATATTTGTATAGTTGTTTTGATGAGATGCAAGGCCTGCATGAGAAGTTTATCAAGCATTCTAAACTCTTGAGGATCACCATCATCGGACGAGAGTAGCATGCACTGCTTTAAAGCAAGTAAGAGGTTGGAAAAAGAATATTAAGGAAAGACCTGATGGCTTGCAAAATTTAGACAAGTTAGAGCTCAACAAAACTGAAGTTTGCATTGAGACATGGGAGGCTATGTGTGATTTAGTTGAAGCTGTAGTCAATGCAGGGCAAAAGGTTTGTAACTTACAGGTGGTCTGCTTCGAACAATTTGCTAACTTATTTGAGTTTACCTATTTTGGAAACTCTCAGTGAAGCATTTTGTTGTAAAGTTCATTTGGAAGAAATGGAAAAGAATTTTGATCATACCAAAGAGTTGATTCAACAAATTAGTCAGTTAACGATGCAAGAGATGGAGAAATGGATAGAAGTTCCCCATGCCTCGATAGCTCAGATAAAAGTGTTCATCAAAGAATGGAAAAAAATGACTAGGGTGGAAATTTTGTCCCAAATTTGCAAGAATGATATTTAGTTGAGGAATGCTCATTTTTAGGAAGTTAATGACATTTTGGATATATTTTCCAAATGGCGTTCTTCCCTTGATAAAAGCTAGAAACTATTTATTTGTGTAATTGCACGTTTTGGTGTGAATTTGGACTTATTGTGTAAATCCAAGAAACATTTTTTTTGCAATTTGTAAATCTTCAACACTCAAATGCTAAGTTGATATAAATTAGGTTGAAATAAGTAAATTTGATTTGCATGTTTGTACATTAATTGGGAATATGTTATTTTTGATTTGCATGTTTGCTGAAAGTAATTTTAACTTTGCAACTTGTTTCAGAATATGTTAATGAAATACACTTAGCTTTCAGGGTGCTGTCGTTGCGACTTGAAAGACACTGTGAATTGAACTCAAAAAATTCTTGCATATTTGAATTAAAGAAATGGCTCAATTGTTTAAAGATTTCCCATGTTATTTTTCTATTTTATGATTTTTGGGTATCGGGAATCGGAAATACTATCTTCGACATTTGTTTATTTGAAAATAGAAAACTTCCGAGATTGGAAATGTTGCAAATTGGATTTTGTGGAATCTAAAATTGGACCATTTGCTATGTTCGTGATTTTCGATCCTAGAAATATGACAAATTTTATGTGTTCAAATAGGAACTTGTCGGTGTTGCTATTTCCTATTTCACGCTTTATTATCACTGTTTGTATTATTTTCGCAGAAAAATAAAAAAATCGCAAATTATTTGGCGATTTTCTATTTTGGACATTTTGGATATGTGATTTCTCCGTATCGGGAATTGGAAAATCCAATTTTGTTAAGGTTATTTGATATTGTACAGTTTTTGTTGAAATAATTTCCTAGATTTGCGATTTTCGATTTTGGATATTAGAAAGTGGAAAGGTCCATTTTTTTAATTGTAATGTTTATTGATTTATTGGATTTCCGATATTTTGGATTTAATTATCATGAATTGCAAATGTTCGATAGCCGTAATAACCTTAAGAAAAACTAGAATTTTCGGTTCTCAATATCCAATTTCGGAAATTTGGTATCGAGTTTCGAAATGATATGATTTAATTTTATTTGCAGAAATGACTTAAAAAGTGATTTAAAATAAAATATTTGAAATATTTATAAATTTTTATTTAATTATAAATTTTAATTTATACAGTAAATTAAAATTTATAATTTAATTATCACAGATTGACGTTGTACTTGTTTTTGTCATGTATCCTGCACTTATTACGCATTAATGAAGCGGGTCTTTTTGTGCAGGTTGGCCAACTTCGTGATGAGTTGTGTTTTAATGTTGGGATTAAAGTTGATTCGATAGGTGATGTCTCTACTTCCATTTTGTTCGAGACGGCATTAAATTGTTGCTGTCGACGAAGCTTTTTGAGCATGTATCAGATTCAATGGAGGACACTATAGCTATCGAGTTAAGGGATGATTTAATGCAACGGTCATTTTGTTATGTCGTTACAGTACAATTTCACTTGGTCAGTAACTCGATGTGGTACAATAATGTTTTTTCTCCATTAATGGCCTCCTGTTGGTTTTAGCGTGGTGATTTGATTCAGCTATTTCTTGCCTAAGTGATTGGGTCTTGGTTTATTGTTGCTGTTCCGTGTTTTTGTTGCAGAACCATTCTGTCTTTCTTTGTTCCATTTTGTTTTGAATTTGAACCAGCATACTATGTCCAAGTAGCATGCCATGTCTCGTCATGCTGGTTGTGGGCAACGAGGGACGCGCATGACAAAGGTAGATGGTTACAACAACAATATTTCTTTGCAAGTTAAGTCCATAATAGATGAATGGGAGAGGAGGCTGGTAAATGAGAATATTGCTCGCAATATTGATGGGGTAAGCCCGAATCACTATTGGATTGTAAAAAACATGATGGGGTTACTCAAGGAAGAAATGCTAGGGAAATGGACTAATAGTAAGTTGGAAATTTAAGAGGCTACGTCAAAATGCTGGAGTGAGATATGCTTATCATGGAGAGAGATATGATGGACATGTGGAAAAAATTAGCTGTGGGAGTTGATTCCTTGGGTGATGGAGGTAGCAAAAATGTCTCTATGGCTCCAGAAATGAATGTCGACCCCACTCTTATGATACTCGCTGTATCTACAGTGCATGTTACAATTAGTGAGCTTTTCAAAGGAGGTTAGGAATGCCATGCTTCTGTGGGGAAAGCGGATGCTTCTATGGAAAAAGCGAATCCTTCTGTGGGGAAAACATATGCCTCTGTAGGGAAAGCGGTTGTTCTGCCTTTGAAGCGTAGTCTACCATTTTCAGATGAGGAAGTGTGTGGGCCTTCTCTTATGGCCACGGAAATGCAGAACACATAGGATCCGACTGTCACTACAAGTGGTGCTAACTCATGATCTTGTTTCTCTTTATTTTTGTTTCACTTTTGCTTCCTTTTGTTTACCTCTAAGTTTATTATCTTATTTAGCTTTCAAGGTCTCTTTGTAAACATTTGTTGATAGTAATTTTGTACTTAGCCCCCATATGTCACATGGGTTATTGTGGCTCATTTGAATATGTCTGTAATTTTCTATAACCTTTACTTAGGAAGCAACGTTCATTTCTGTGTGGTTTTTATGCTCGGTACAGTTGATCTGTAATTTTTTTTCTTTTAATGGATTAGAGTTGTTGTTACAACGCTTTACTCAGTTGATCAGAAATCTCATTTTTTCTGTAATATTTTGTAACTTTCGATTTTGGAAATTATGGAACTTTGGATTTTGTTTATTTGAAAAGACAAAACTATCGAGATTGGAAATGTCGAAAATTGGAATTGGGGAATAGGAAATTGGAACATCGCATAGAGGTGTACATGGTTATTTTTGTGCACGTTCAATATAAAATATAAACTATAAACTGTGCATGTTTCGAAAGACCATATTGTCTGATTTGTAGTAAAATGGAGTTTGTCAGTATATGAAATTGATTTTCATGTTTTATTTTCACTGTTGGTATAATGTTCATAGAAGTTATTCCTTTGTAGAAAAGATGTAATAACAAATATTTATGTTAAAAAATATGAAGTCTACAGATAATTCAAACATTCCGTGTTTGGAGCGTGTGATATTTACGATCATTTAATGATTAAATAAGATTTTTGATATATTTAATCATTAAGCAACAAGGAAGTATTTATACCATTATAAGAAGGAATCGATCAGGTGACAAATGTGGAGTTGATACACTATGAGATAATTTAAGGCTGACAAAAAGTGAGGGTAAGAGTCACTTCTACGATTAATATAATGACTTTATAGTAGAAATGGGTTGTGTTATGATGGCATTAAAGAGGAGTCTCATCGTTTTGCACATTGGATTTCAAAGTCATTACTCCTCACGATTTCCAGATTTCTCCATAATGAATTCGGGCATGTATATTCAAGACAATTGTCTTATCATGGTCCTTCCAGGTATTTGTTTTTATTATATATGCAGATGTTTTTAAGAAAAATATGCTTATGAAGAATGAAACATTTTGTAAACATTTTCATTTACAACATTTGACCTAGAAATAACTCGAATGTTAAGATTTCAAATCATTTGAGCAAACAAATTGAGTATCCATTCTACGATATCCAAAATATTGGGAATTGGAAATTGCGAATAAGGAAATACCCTAAGAGAAATTTGGCTTTTGTGTTTTCCAATATCGATTTTCGGATATTGCGTATTGTGTTTCTGAAATTGGAGAATGGGAATAAAAAGTTCAGTGATGTGTGAAATAATAATGGGAATAGAATTTGACATTTTGGAATACGGATATTTCTGAATTAACATTTATAGAAATAGGAAGAACAACATTGATATATATGAATGAGGTCCAAATGATATTATGTGTTCGAGAGTGTTATTTGTATGAAATTCAGGAATGGGAGGAGAATAAAAACTAATTTTTAATTTGTAGCATCACAACATTATAAACATTTATAGCATCATAAGAAGGCATCAATGAGGTGACAGATGTCAAGTTGACACTATGAGATAATTCAAGGTTGACAACAAGTGGGGGTAACAGTCATTTTTGCGATTAATATGATGACGTTATAGCAAAAATGGGCACCGTTATGATGGCATGAAAAAGGAGTGTGATTCTTCTGCAGATTGGAATTGAAAGCCAATTTTATAGGAGATAACATTCTATACGAATAGATTTTCCATTCTAACATGTGAATATCCAAGATATCGGGAATAGGAAATTGCGAATAAGGGAAATACCCTAACAAAAATTTGAGTTTGCGGTTTTCGAACAAATCATTTGAACAAAAACGTGAGTCTGCAATGTACGATATCCGAGATATCGGAAATAGGAAATCGCTCGTTGGTATATTCAAGAAAGGTCTCTTATCATGGTCCCCCAACTATTTGTTTTTATATATTTAGATGTTTTTCCAAAAAATATGCTTTGATTGTGAAAATTACAACATAAACATTTTGTAAACATGTTACTGAAAAATCAAACATGTTGTAAATATTTTGCAAAGATTTTCGCTTACAAAATTTGACATAGAAATAACTGGAATGTTAACATTTCAAATCATTTGAGCAAAAAAATTGTGTCTGCTTTGTTTGATATCCGAGATATAGGAAATTGGAAATCGCGAATGCGGAAAAGAACTATTGTTTCGAAACTGAACCTTTCTGACTTACCTTTGTTTGAAAATCGGAAATTGGCTATCGTGTTTTGCAAATGGAAAATTTAAAAATCATTTGAACAATAACTTGAGTCTCACATTTTCGATATGGGAAATATTGGAAATGAGAAATCGCAAATAAGACAAATACCCATAAGTAAAATTTGACTTTTTTTGGATTTTGGAAATTTGATTTTGTGTTTTTGAAATTGAAAAATCGAAATTTGAAAATAAAAAGTTATTGTTTATTTAAATTTCATTTAAGGAAATAAGAGTTGATCTAAAATTGTTATACGTTAATTATTTCGTCATAAATAATCACTGTCGTATTTCCTGTAAAATTTGAAGAAAGTTACAACTTTATTATTTTTGTAGAACACATTATATGATTTCTTATTGTTTTATATCAATTGATTCCTTATATCAATCTCTATTTTTATCCATTGATATAATATAAATCAATTGATAAAAACAAACTGAAATAAAAGCAATAAAAAATGAAGTTAGAAATAAAAAGAGATGGATAAAAACAGACTGAAACGGATTTGGAGTATTATGGCTTTGCGATTTCGGATATCGAAAACCTCAGATTAACGTTTTTGTTGAAATAATTTGGTGGATTCCAAATGTTCGATATCTGAAATGTTGGGAATCAAAAACGTGAAAATCAACAAATAATTTCAACAAAAAAATGAGTGTCTGGTTTCCGTTATCGGAAATTGGAAATAGCGGATACCCCAATAACCTTATCAAAAACTGGAATTTCCAGTTTGCGATAACCAATAATCGGAATTCGGAAATAGGAAATCAGCAATATTTAAGGTAGCGAAAATGTTGTGCTGACTATAGACTAAGACAAAATAGATGAAGTAGAGCTTCACATTGTAGTAGAGAAATTTTCTAAGCATTTGCAGCTATTCGAAGCGCAGTTGACGGAGTATACAAGTTAGGTCGACACAGCTACAATGATGTTTTAGATTAACAAGTGGTAAAAAAAAATAGTACATTTGTAGAGCAAATAATGAGAAGGTTCAACCACAATTTTCTTTTAAATATTTTGAAGCAATTAAGCTTTCCTCTTGTTTTCTACGTTGGAGAAATGGATTGTCTTGCATTCGAGAGTATCTGGAAAAAGAGAAAGACAGAGAAATGTGAAGGCTTGAAAGAGATGTATCTCTTGATATTGCAGTGAATGTGAGTCCTTGTCTATCAGTGTTTCCAATATCTATTGTAACATTTTTTAGGGTCATACCTTGGGATTTATGAATTTTTAAATCCCATTCCATATGAAGTGGTAGTTTCCTACGGGATCCCCTTGTTATAGGAGACATTGGAACATAAATAGAATTTAAAACATCCCATAAGGGTCCTTTGTAACAGAGGAATTCGACAAAAACAAAAGATGGTAATCTAGGAGTTTGTTCATTGGACTTGTAGACAATGTCAATGGCTTTTCCAATGTTAACAAGTACTGCTTGAACCCATAAATCAGTATTTAACATGACTTGTTGACCAATAGCAAGAAGGAACTTTAATGGCAACTGGTTATTGTCAATGGATCTCTGGCCATGTTTGTTCCTTTGTTATGCGAAGCAATGTGCAATTGGCATATTAAGTTGTTTCAACATGTGTTTATTGTGCAGTGTAGTAGAGGTATTGGTGGGATATAAGTGGAAAGATTGTTGAAAAGAGAATTTTTCCACATCTAAAAGAATTAGCTTTTTCTTGTCATTAGGAGTGCCCAGTCTTCAACAGTTGGTGTTCCATTTCATAGGTTTAGCAAGATTTTCCGAAAGGCAGTTTGAGAAGGGCTATTTCCTTGTCGTCGAAAAATTGTTTCTAGTGTGATAAAAGTATCAAATGTATGCCACAAAGCTATTCCAACGGATGAGCCTGCATACATTGGGATGTCTTTTACAAAAGGCAATTTTCCAAATTCACCAACGAGGATTATGGAACAACCACCAAATAGCATTGTACAATTTGAGGGGAAATCCTGATGTAATTGTGCATCAATTTGAGTCAACATTTTTGGTCCAATAAATCTCATTTAATCTATGAGAATATAACGAATATACCAAAGTTCTTCATGAATTTTTGAAAGGGATTGGCATTAAAGGGGTTGCATTTCACCAATGGGTATTCGAAGAGTAGAATGTATTGTAGATGCATCTATATTAAAATAAGAAACACTAGTTGGAGCAAGGAGAAGAAGTATGCAACCACTTTATTCACATGGAGTTTGTAGTGCATATTTTAAGCAAGATATCAAGAAAGATTTCAGAGTTCTTGCAATACCTTGAATCACCATTTTCAGTGATGGATCATATGTAGTGTTTCTAAAATGAGAAATGACAACATCAAAGGCCATGCGTTGTGTGGGAGATAAGGAATCAGGTGAATTGGACAACGATAGCTTGTCTTCATGTAGCTGCATGGAAAAGTGATTGAGGTCAATCAATGATGTTGTTGTATGATGCAAGTACTTGGTTATATTTTTATGTGTCCAATCATGATTTTTGTCAAAATAATGATGTCCAAGCATTTCAAGATCATCAATTTGAATGTTGTTTCCTGGTCGCATTTGAGAGAGAAGTTCCCATTCATCCATGTTATTGGATAAGTGAAAGTTAATAGCATCGGAGTTTCAATCATCAGATAAAGGTGTATAGGGTTCTTCTTGTGCATGTTCAACATGCTAGATAGTATATGTGCCTTTAATCTGTTGCCAATGAGAAATAATTTCAGAAGTTCTTGTTCCAATATCCCGAGGGATGGAACAAAAATATTTGTATAGAAGAAGTTCGATCCAAAAAAAATGGTTCAAAAGATGAAGATTCAAAGACATGAATGGAAAGGAATTGTGGATAGACTCTAACAATTTTGTGATGCAAGTTTTGTTTCCATGGATTTTTTTTCCTATTAGCAGAGAAATACCAAGAAAGAGCAGCTTCAAGTAGGGTTAGATGTTCAAGAGCTAGTGGTCTTTGCATGTATGCAGATATAAAGGGTGGAGTTGGAGGGATGTTATTAGTGCCATTACAAACATGTGGGAAGACACTTTGACTCACATTGAGTGAAAAGAAGTGACGGCTACAAAGAATAAGTGGGAGTTTTTGCAGCATGTGACATGTCTCTTGTGCACTAATGTCTCATTCTACAACTGTTTGGGAAAGCAATTGTTTGATTGGCTGAAGAATTGGACCGTCACTTGGTGCTGCAGGTGCAAGGCGAGAGAGAATTTCATGGCATATTTCTAATTTTGGCTCTGATTTTGATGCATACTTTGAGATGTATTTGAGGAAAGCATGTTTACAAAGAACAGGTTGGCAATCAATATTAGCCCTCCATATTGAAAGCATTATAGGGTTGTGAATATTAAGAAGAGAATCATTTCTTGTAGGATTGTATGTTTTACGTCCATTTTCATCAATGAATAATGAAGAAGCAGCTTGCAGCTCATATGGAAAACCATAGTGACATTTCACAGATGTTCCTTTTTTGCAAAGGCAAGTTGATTCTGAGCATATAGTGTGTCTTTGAACAAAATTTACTAGTTCTTCATAGTCAGTTGGTAGTTTGATTGAAATATGGATGGCGATGCAAGACTGCATGGATCATTTTTTGTAGATGGTGCAACCTAGAACTTGACAAGTGCGTATCACTAGGATTCCAAGCTGTAACATACATGTCAAATTTTTTTTTGTAGCTTCAACTGCAACAATATCTTCCCAATTTAAAGTGTTCATATTTGGTGCATCTACCAACCAAATAAAACCATGAATGTGTGTCGATCCTCTATGTTTCCATTCAAACTTGCATTGAATAAAAATGAATATATTAGAAATGAAAATGTATAAAGTGAAAAATATGAAGAGAAAAATAAGAACGAAGAGATGGTAAAATACTTGCACCAAGAATCCGTTATATGAAAACATTTTTCAAGCACCTCTTGAAGGAATGTCTTCAATTTATTATGCATGTATTGTGATGTAATATGTGGATTTCATATGATGTTGTGAACTTTGCAATGGTAGTCTTGATCTAAACCGGTAGAACATGCAGCAAGCATCAAAGCATGCAAATCTGGCAATTTTGTATCAGCTACACTAAGGGCAAAGAAGAAAGTTGGTGTACCTTGTTGATTGATCACATTAGTTAGTTCAGCCCTACTTTTGTTCCAATATGAGCGTGTTCCACATAATGAAGATCCAAACCTTGCGACCCGCTCACCAATTTTCTGATTAGTCTTGTCTTGCAACTGGTTAACAAGTTCAAGTATTGTCGGAGGTAGTGTATCTTCAAGATTAGTTTTGACAAAAACAAAGGTTGTAGCATTACTCCAATGACGCATAATTACATTGTATATGTAGTAGTGGAATCGAGGATGTTTCCTAAATCTGTTGTCATGATAGTGAATTAGGTGAAGTGCATATTCGTGCATATCAACCTCATGAATGCGTGGTTGTTTAAGCATTGCTACACCTATGGGGAACAAAGTTTGAAAATCCATGGAAAGAAGTCCTTCTGTGTTGTGCTCACTGATAGGTGAAATGCCTATACGAGGCTAATCAACTGAAGGCGCTAGTGGAGTATTTGGTATATGTAACAACTGTCTACTTTCTTCAACTTCAATTCTACCATTAGGTTGCGTTGAAATAAATGAGGAGGATTCGATTTCATAGGGTTGAAATGAATTTTGGTAGTTCAAATGTAGAGGACAAGCTTTGCTGATGAGATAATGTATCATTTCTATTAACATGCGGATTCCAAGGTGAAATGTCTGTTGAGACAAGAGGCAGTGAAGATAATGCAACTAAGTTGACCAGTACATCCTTGTAGTATGGGTCATTTTCCATTTTGTATTCAAGGACAGCAAGAACACGTGTACGACTAACAAACAGTTCATATGGATTGTTTGTAGAGTTGCATTTGTGAACAACAAGGGTGTCAAGTTTTGATATTAAATGGGGCAGGTATTTGGCAATAATGGAAATGTCATGGGGGAAGCAAATAGTATGTCCATAATATTTATATTGACCGCCATGAGCATGTGTAACTTGTAAAACTGAGTTAGCGTGACTAATCAATATTTCTTCCACCTATGTAAGTGCTGTGAGTACAGGTGGTTGGATGCCTGGATCCATATTTTTTTTGAATGAAAAGCGATGGCCTTTTCTTTCTAGAATACAACAAGAACAAGTATATGCATCATGGATTTTTTTCGTTACAATACTAGGATAAAATTCTTTGGAAATTGAGCAGACATGCATATCACATAGTTGGTCCATTTTTTTATGAAATTGTTGATGTGCATCATCGAGGTGGGTGCTTGATGGAATTAGCATAGATGGTCAAAGCAAAGTTCTGTTGAGAGGTTCGGGAAGAGAAACTAGACAAGACATATCCATAGGTAGCCGTGTAGCTCTGTAAAGAAGACGTTGTCTCTTGTTGTTTTTATATCTGTTCTCTGCATATACAGTTCTTCTTCGTGCATTGGCTTGTTCATTGTCATGAGTTGGTATAATTCCTACAACAAAATCGTAAAATTGTTAACTGCAAAGTTTATTGGTATAAAGCAAAAGAAAACAAGCAAATATTAACTCATTGCATGTAGGTAACCAAGAATAAATAAATAATAACCAAATCAACCATAATGTAATTTACATGAGATCAATTGTAATTCTCTCAAAATATCGTGTATCAGAAATTGGGAAGCCAAAAAATTATTTCAACAGAAACATGAGTGTATGAGTGTTTGGTTTCCGATATTTTCTCTGGTTTATGGTTTCCCATATTCGATAATGAAAAATTGGAAATAGGAAATCGACAATATTTAAGGCAGACAAAATGTTGGGCTGAGTATAGACTCATTCAAAATGGATGAAGTAGAGCTTCATAGTGCAATAGAGAATTCTGCTAAGCATCTAGAGCCATTCGAAACTGAATTTATGGAGTATACAAGTTATGTCGACACAGCTACTATTAAAAGAGAGAATTTTGATCAAGTGAAAACAGTGCTGAAGTGAAAACAACTGTTGAAAAACTTCATTGTGATGAGTTGGCATAATGCCTGCAACAAAATCATAAAATTGTTAACTGCAAAGTTTATGGATATAAAGAAAAAGGCAAAAAGGAAATATTAAATCAATTGTAATTATCTAGGAATATTTTATACAAACACGAGGTTGAAATAATTTGTTTGCTTCTTGATTTTCGATATCTAAAATATCAGGTATTGGAAATTGAAAAGGAAACAAATTATTTCAATAGGAACATGAGTCTCCGAGTATCTGGTTTCCAATATCAAAAATCAGAAATAGCAGATACCCAAAATAACCTTAACAAAATCTTGAATTTATGGTTTTCCATACTCGATAATTGGAAATTGGAAATAGGAAATCGCCAATCTTTAAGGAAGACAAAATGTTGAAGTTTTTTGGCCATATAGTTGAAGTTTTTCATTACATGCCCCAAGGAGAAACACGACTCTATTTTCCTATTGGTAATTGGCTTAGTGTTCAAATAAAAATACTCCTTGAAACTCACTAACATGGAAAACTGTTTTCATTATATGCTCAATGTTACACCCAAATCTTGTCACCACCATGTGATAAGACCTTTCACCTACATATTTTCCCTTAATCCCAGCACTTGGAGTGGAAACCCATGTTGTTTGTCAATTCTACATGAAAATACTCAGCACCACACTTTCCCTGTGAACCATGAGCGGTACCTTGCTCGCACCGCCTTCATCCTGTTTGCCATAAGTGGTGCCACCGCCTGTGAGCTTTGGTCCATAAGCGTTTCTCATCTAAACTGCTCTATCATAAGAGGAGAAAAGTAGTACCCTAGGTAAAATGGGAAAAAGAGAAGTTTCTCGAGTCTTCTAGATCATAAGCCTCGTGTCCTCCCTTATCCATATCATTGTGGGTCAGTTGAGCTCGAGATCCCCCATCATAGGATCTTAGAGGCCACCTCATCCACAAATCTCTCAACCATTCCTATCCATTGAGCCTTATAAATACAAGCTCATGTCCATGGTTGAGGGGGAGAACTATAGAGGTATTGTTATGCTGTTGGATTGACCACTTGGTCCAATCCATTGGAGAGCATAGAGAGCAAATTTGGAGCTTATAGGGATGAAGTGTTTGTCTCATGGAGATCCATGTTGACACTAAGGCTTGATTGGTTGTAAAATTCTCCATACATCTTAATGCAAAGTTGATTTCCGTCCCACATTACTGTTGTTTTGATTTCGCATGTACATGTTGTTAGATTCCTTAGTCACTAACATGGATAAGTAGATGATTTTCTTGTAGCTTTGATGTGTTTGCGTGTTTGATCTGTTTGCAGGTACACAGGTTGACTATCGGAGCAGCATTATAGGTGTCTACGACATCCAGGGAAGGTCTTCATCCTTTGTCATTCACTCATTTGCTCTGGATCTGAACCATTCAGACCAGAGGAACAATTTCTGTCCATAGAAGGTGAAATATTCCTGGTTATAAATATGGCAACTCCGCTGGGGATTGATACGTATATCAGTTGATTTGATCTTCCTCAGTTCTTGAACTCTTGTCTGAATCCATGCTCCATCTCTAACTCTCTTTAGTCAGATCCGCTATCTAACTCAGTGAATTTTGGTTTGAAACTTTCAGATCTACTTAGATTTGCTCATATCTGAAGTATTTCAACTTTTTATGCTCTTTTTTACTCTTAATCTATCAATTTTTACCTTGATCTAATCTTCTTCTAACTTGGTCTGTCGTTCTCCTTTGTTTTTTGGATTTATACAGAGAACTGATCTTATGCTGTTGGTGAGAAGCGGTGCCACTGCCTGAACCCTGTTAGTAGCACTTGGTGCCACCGCCTAAGTCTTGTTATCCAGAAGCAGTGCTAGGTTTGAACTGCTTTGTCAAGAGTCCTCCAGCACAGTGCCAGGTAGGCCTTATTCCAAGACCACTTTTTTCTCATTTTTTGCAAAAATATTGAGTTTATTTGCTTTCAGCCCTGCATTGTCAGGCTTGTGTGTTAGAATCTGATGCTTGTGGTTTGAAATTTTGTGGTAAAAGATTGGTTTGTTTGAAGAATCCAAAAGCTATATTAGGCTTGTTGATTGTCCATTTTCTTCCGTGCTTGTTGGTTGTCTTTGTGAAAGGATTTGTTTTTCGAAAGCTTAGGTGTTAGAAATCTCTCTTTTATTTTTGTTACATAGACTGAAAGAAAAACGTTTAATTAGCATCTTGATTTCTTTTTTGTTCCCATAGAAGACTTTCTTTTTGCTTGTTTTAAAAAGAAATTTTTTGATTGAGATTAGGTCATTATCATTAGTGAGCATAAGACATTGGATCTCTGATTGGCCTCACAAGCGTTCAGGTTCTCTATGTTCTTTTGTCTCTTTTGCATTTATACTATCTCATCAAAATAAAAAATATTATAGTTTTAAGTTAGATCTGTCTATGCTTTAAGAAAAATCGAAAAATAGAGTGCATATGCATATAGTGTGCTGCTTGTTTTTCTTTTAAGAAAAGAGACTCCTTCCCTTTTGACTGCTTTCAAAAAAGAGAAATGAGTTTGGAAAGTGCTACTTGTCTTTGATTTTGTGTTCAAGATTGTTGTTTGGAAATATTTTTGGTTTTGAAGCAAAAGAAAATGCTCTCTTTCCCTCCCATAGGTAGGCATACTAAACGGTAAAGTGAAATATTTGCATATGCATATTGCATGGTTTTACTTTTTCTGTCAAAAATCCATGCATTCACCTAATCGTCCACTTTAAAATTAACAATAGTTATAGGTTAAAATTTACAAAACAATTTGAGTGATAGGTTAGAGACGTGTCGTCGTTAAGCGTAGGAGCTGTCATTACTCATCTGGATTACATCCTGAGACTCGCGCGGTTCTTTCATGTACTATCGATATATCGAATGGCTTTTCACATACCCTTGAGGTATATAGAAAGGTACTCCACGTACTCAATTGTATATCAAAAGGTCCCTTGTGTATGGTTATGCATTAGACAACACTACTATCGATTTAAGCTCCCACGTACCTTGTGTATATCGGGAGACCCCACTAGGATACCATATCCATCTGAGGAAAGCACTTTGGCCATCTTACTTGGAGACATACACCGAAAACATCATTTGAGGAGATTACTACGCATGTTCCCTTGAGGTATATCGTGAGTGGCACCTTCTTGACAATCCTGGTGAGAGACTTGACTATCTAAACCCCTCCTGTCATTTTAAGTTTGCTTGTTTGACCTATAGCTTGAGTAGGGAAATTTTTGGTGTGTTTTCTAGTTTTTTCAGACCCTAGGTTAGATAGGAGCTGTACAAACTAGCTGAGATAAGACAGTCCATAAGTGTATGGGGCTTGCCACCCAATTTTATTCCTGGTTCAGGAGAAAACCCAATGGAAGTTATCGACCAGGGAGCTGCTACCACATCCCAAGTGGGAGATAATGTGGTTGTAGAAAGTGGAGGATCATATCCTTCACACTCTCCTCCCTTGGTCCAACAACCTTCTTGGGGTAATTGTTGTAATCTCACAGATCACATAAGGTTACCAATAATACATACAGAAATATACAGAATTATAAACAGAGACAAAAGACAAGAACTGATAGAATGAACAGATGATATTATTCTCAATATATCGTACAAAGCCAAGAACTGAACTTGTTCTTGTTTGGCTCAATAGCCTAATATATACAGATTACAAAGCAGTTACAACATAACTACCTGTCGGTTCGGTGAACCGAAACGACTTATTAGTTAACAGACTTAATTGTTTAGTTTACTCAGCCGACCGACTTAGTCGGCTGATCGACTAAGTCGGCTCATCGACTTAGTCGGCTGATCGACTAAGTCGATCTTCGTTCAAGTTGACTTATGTCGACTTGCTCCTTCTACAGTAATACTTCATTCCATTCTCCCACAGAAGGTCATGTTGATGATACTACCCATCCAGATTATGGTCCCAATGCTCCATTTTGGGATACCTCTATAAGATAGGCCACTGCCTCATTTGGCACCCATTTAAACTTTTCAAAAGAAGTTTCTCCAGATGAAGAAGAATGTAGACAATACCACGCAGCCATTCTCCGTGCACAGGATATTGAAAGGAAAATAGATGACATATTGGGCACACCACCATCATGTTCCACAACCGTTCCTGTGGGATATCGTTCACTTGCCGATTCTATGAGACCCATTGAATCGATTATAGATCGCATAGTAACACCACACAACCCAGGTCAAACTACCAACCCCACCACCTCCCATATTATGTCTAATCCCAATCCTCCCAAGTCTTCTGCACCTAGGGCCCAACCTTCAATTCCCGTTTTGTCATTACCTTCTAGTGTCGGGGGGCAACCCCCGGTATGACCTACATTATCTGGCACAAGAATTGTATCTAGTTAAGGAAAAACCTTTGGTATAGAGAAATATATAGTTTATGTCCCTCCCACCCACACTAATGTGGTTATTCCCCCATCTAGTTCAGGTCAGCCCTTGGGGGCACAACCTATAACTAGTCAAACCTATTGGGGTTATGGTTATACAGGAAATTAAATACCTGTAGGGAACATTAATTATCCACCCAATCCTATAGGAATGCCTTATGCTAGAATTCCATATCCTAGTAATACTTTCACGCCATGGGGGCAACCTACCTGGTCCTACATGCCAGCTATTGGGGGGATACCCATACATATTGCGGGAGGTGCCGGAGGACCACCTTATGGAGGTCCTCCCCCTGAGGGGAAAAATGGTCCTAGAGGGTCTGGTGGCTTTCCTCCTTATGGTCCTAATGATCCTGGTGGTCCTGGGGGGCCTGGTGGCTTTCCCTCTAATGGCCCTAGAGGGTTTGGTGGCCCTCCTCCTAGTGGTTCTAGAGGCTCTGGAGGCTTACCTCCTAGAGGCCCTGGAGGGTCTGGTGGTCTGCCTCCTAGTGGTCCCAGTGGTCCTGGTGGTCCCAATGGTCCTGGTGGTCTTGGAGGCCCTGGTGGTCCTAATTTTCCTAATCCCATAAATCAACCCCCTATGGACGGATTTTTTGGTAGTTCTTCGTCACAACAACCTGTCTATTAGTATACTTACGGTCCTATGGGTAACTATATGCCATATCAATACTACCAGTATGTGCAACCTAATCGTTAGTTACCTTTCCTAGCAACTTTGAACTTTCCTGATTTGTCTAAGTTGATTAATGACCCCATCCAACATAACCCCTTATTGCCTCCCATTTCGATAAAGTTACCATTGGACATTGCAAAGTTTGATGGGAAGCAGGGAGATGATCTGAAAAACCATGTCACGAAATTCCATCTATGGTGTTCTTCAAACTCCCTTATGGATGATTTAGTTCATTTAAGACTGTTTTAGTGAACTTTGACTGGTACAGCCACGGAATGGTATATTGAACTTCCACAACACTCATTTCTGGATTTTGGCTCTCTGGCAACCGTATTTCTTACACACTTTCAACTTCCTATTCATTATGAAATAGGTACTGATCTCTTAACTTCTCTACGACAAAATGCATCCACCCACATATCCGATCATATCCATGAGTGGAGAAGGCAGAGAAGACTTATTAAGGCTCCTATTCTAGATCAGTTATTAGCTGATTGGTTTGCCAAATATTTGTTGCCTCTGATTGCCCGAGATGTGGCTATGGGTGGTGCCGTTACTGAAGAGCAAGCCATTAGTTGAGCCCAGTATCTGGACTTGGTCTATTCCCAGTCCGAAACTTTATATGACTTGATTCCTCAAGCTCCTCGCCCAAGCACCGATCCTGCAAAGCCACCAGCAGAAGTCCCTGTTGATGGGATTGTTGGTTCAATCCAGTCCCCGCCAGTAGCAAAACCTACCAAGCAACCCCAGGTTGCCACCCCTACTCCTTCAACTCCCAAGGTTTCCGCTGAGGTTAATTCTATTCAGAGTATTCAAACCTCTAGCAATAATAAAATTAAAGGTAAAAATAAAAATAAAAAACCTGGAAACCTACAGGAGAACCCAAAACCAACCAACAATGATAACGATAAAGGGAAAATAAAAGCAAAATATCCATGTCTACTATGCATAGGTGACCATTTCATAAAAGAGCGTCCCCACGGGGACCAAATCACCCAATTTTTGAAAACAAATCCTGCACCCGCAGTTCTCACGGATCCTTTTCCCTCTCAACAACAGCTGATAGATCACATGTCTAATCAGGGAAACTCTAGTTCGTCAGAGGAAATTTGTATGATGTCCTCATATACCATTAGTTTGTGAACTTGAAGTTAGAATTATGACAAACCTGCAGTTAAGAAAGAAGACCTTTCTTCTTTAGGGAAATCTCCCTCTACTGGTTCTCCTGAATCCTCGTCTAATGTCCCCCTAACCATCGAGAATCCTACTCTGAATATGATTTTTCATCCACCCAAGAGTACTCTTAGGAAGGCTATTTTTAACCCTAATGCCGAAGCTGCTCAATTTTATAATGTATTTGAAGATCTCGCTCAGGAACCATGTGCAATGTCTACCTTGGAAGTACTCCAAAGTTGTCCTACACAACGCAAAAAACTGTTAACTACGTTTGGAGCTTTAGACCCGAACAATTCTAATTTGATTCATTTCAATATCAAGAATTATAAGTCTAGACTACCTCACAAACTTGCTTTCCAAATCATCATGAAATTAGTCGGAAAGAAAGTCTTTAAGACTGTCTTAGATGAAGGAGCTTCAACTTCGGTTTTTGTCCCTGTCTTGTTGGAAAGGTATCGGCTCTCCTGAGATTGTAACATCACCTATGACTTTGAAGGCCTTTGATGGACGAGGTTTCTAGCCCCATGATCTCATATCAGCCCTTGCAGTCGAGCTTGGGGGAAAAAATATTTCTATTTAGGTATAATTAGTATATGCCCCGTTAGATTACAACTTCGTTCTAGGAAGAAATTGGTTTTATGCCATGACTGCTGTCACTTCGATAGTATTCTGAACAGTCCAATTTTCACATCTAGGAAGAATTGTTACCATTGATCGGCTTGATTTCTATATGCATGATGTTATGACCTCTACAACTAATAACATCCCCATGTTAGGCCAGTCCCCTCCTCCTTACAAGTCGATTGGGGTAGGCATGTTGAAGAATTCATCTTTTATGGGGATTTTTCCGTCTACTGATCCTAACATAGATACGACGACAGTGAATATGATTGCATAATTTGATTGTGAGCCCAATGGCAAACAAATTGTTGAGTCCACCTTGTTGAGTCCACACGAAGAAATGTACAACACCATTCAAACCCTTTCCGATGATCACACTGATGACCTTCATTTGGTGGCTTCAGATCCTTACCACCTGCCTTATTGGTTAGAACCATCTCTTCCTATTCTGAATTATCTCTCTGAGTCTTTTCCTTTCGACGAGTCCATTATGGAGATTATAAATACGAATGAGTCCATTTGGGAGGATCACCATCATAGATCCGTGTTCCTCCCCAACACCAGTTCGGTTAACCATGATTTTGCATCCTTGTTTTCCACTAATATTGTCAAAGAACCTCAAAGTCCTATATTGTTGCAAGACATAGATTCTGAAGGAAACCTTTTGCAACATTACTCAGACAAATCCGATTGACATATCAGCCAAGACTGGTACCATCGAGCATGTTCACGTTGGGCAGAACTGCTTGGCAGACAAATCTGAAGCATACAAGGCACTTTTCAAAGAGTTCTATGATATTTTTTCCTGGTCTTATGAAGAAATGTCGGGGATAGACCCATCCATTGTGGTCCATGATATTAAAACCTATCCCATGGCTAAACCTGTTAGGCAAAAACTAAGGCCAGTCCATCCACGGAAGGCTGCAGCTATTAAAGCTGAGATATAGGAACTTCTCAAAGATGGGTTTATTTATCCTATACCCCTGATGGAATGGATATCAAATGTTGTCCCTATCAATAAAAATAAGGGCACCATTAGAGTCTGTATTGATTTTATAGACTTGAATAAAACTTGTCCCAAAGACAACTTTCCTACTCCACATATCGATCAGATTATTGACAACTGTGCTGGAAGTGTCATATTCTCATTTATGGATGGCTTTTTTGGCTATAAGCAGATTGAGATATTACCCACCGACCAGCACAAGATGACATTCATTTGCCCATGGGGAACCTTTGCGTATAGGAAGTTACCTTTTGGCTTGAAAAATGTTGGAGCCACTTTCCAGCGTGCGATTTCCTATGCATTTCACGATATTAAACATTTTGTTGAACCTTACCTTGATGACCTCCCTGCTCTTTCATAGCGACGGGAGGACCACCTTGGTCATCTGAGAGATATTTTCCTGAGATGCCGTCATTATAATATATGGCTCAATCCGCATAAATGTGTTTTTTTTGTTGAGATGAGACGTCTGTTAGGTTTTTTGCTCTCTAAGGATGGCATCTGGATAGACCCTTTGAAAATCGCTGCCATTTTATCTCTACCAGCCCCAACCAATCTTCTTGAACTCTAAAGTTTGCAAGGGAAGGAAAAATTTCTCCACTGTTTTTTGTGTAATTTTGCGGAGAAAACACACAATTATATGCATCTCCTCAAGAAGGACACTCTGTTCTTCTAGGATGACCAAGCCCAATGCGCCTTTGATAATCTCAAACATGCTCTGACTCATTCACCAGTGATACACCCCCTAGATTATTCAAAGTACTTTCTCTTGTATCTTGCTACCTCCACTACTACCATCGCTATGCTTTTGGTGCAGGAAAATCCCAATGGTCAGGAGCACATGATTTACTATGCTAGTAAGAATCTTATGGATTCTAAAACCCGATATTCACTCATGCAGAATTTAGCATTGGCCATGGTCATTGCTATACAAAAATTCCATCACTATATTTTGCTCCGCACAACCACAGTATTGGCAGACCAGAACCCTATGTATTACATCCTCACTTGTCAGGTGCTCGAGGGCAAGTACTCTAGATGAATAGTCATACTACAAGAGTTTGATCTGGAATTTGCCAAAGCCACATCAAAGAAATCCTTGGTCTTTGCTGAGCTCATGTGTGATATTCCCTGTGCTGTGATAGAATCTGACCCCAGTGATTCATTTCCCGATGAAATTTTGTTCCTGATAAGCACTACAGACCCATGGTATGGAGATTTGATTATTTATCTCCAAACACAAAGATTTCAGCCAAATCTAGCCTGTGACGATCACCACCGTATCCGTCACCACGTGAAATACTACCTCACCCTGAATGATACCTTGTATAGACATGGGATTGATTCTATTCTCCAGCAATGCCTCACCCATGAGGAAGCTGGACATGTGTTGAATGATTGCCACTCTGGAGCATGCGGTGGTCATTTATCTGGGATGGCTACAGCCCAAAAAATCCTTCGTGTTGTCTATTTCCAGCCTTCAGTATTTAAAAATTGTCATGAGGCTGTTAAGAAATGCCCACCTTGTCAACATTTTTATCCCAAAAAGTGCTCACACCCCACTCCACTACACCCCATCATTGCCGTTGGCCCATTTTCCAAATGGGGGATTGATTATATGCATTGTAAGCCTACCTCAGTTGGGGGGCATGGTTACATCATCATAGTCATTGACTATTTTACAAAATAGGTTGAGGCCATGCCTACATATGCGGAAGATGGTAATACTAGCGCTCTCTTCCTGTTCAATCATATCATAGCTAGATTTGGAGTCATGCAGTCCATTGTTACTGATCACGGATCACATTTCCGTAATTAAATGATGGAGGAATTGAGTGCCAAGCTACGTTTTCGCCATGAAAACTCTATGCCATATTATCCACAAGCTAATGGTCAGGTAGAGGCCATTAACAAAGTTTTGAAAACTATGCTTCTTCGGATGGTTGGAGATCATAAATCCAACTTGCACCACATTCTTTTCTCCACTCTTTGGGCTTATAGGACTTTGGTGAAAACAACTAATGGTTTGACATCTTTCTAGCTTGTCTATGGACTCAAAGCTATCTTGCCAATTCAATGTCAGATTCCATCCTTACAACTTGCCGTCGAACTTCTCCCAGACACTTCCACAGAGGAAGAGAGATTTTTATATTTAAACAACCTTGATGAGACTTGGAGAGATGCTTCCTTGGCTAATGAGGCACATACGAAACGTGTCAAGGCGCAGTATGATAAATTCGTCGAACCTCGTGCCTTTAATGAAGGTGACCTAGTTTTGACTTACGACCAGAGATACGACAAACTAGGGAAATGAAAGTTCGAGTCCATGTGGTACGGTCCTTTTGTCATTTCTAAAGTTTTATAGAAAGGGGCCTATTAGCTCGTTGACTACGATGGAATCCCTTTAGGGAAACCTCGCAATGGGTTGTACCTGAAGAGGTACTATGCCTAGGTCTTTCTTGGAGAGTATCTTGTATATATGTATATTGCTTGACTTTCATTGCGATTTTAGTATTTTCAATATGGTTTTGAGTTTATTGTCCACATCTGTTTATACCATGTTTTGGTCATACAGAGCAGATGAATTTCTATGGCTTTCTTGATGGTGCTTTCCGCCACACCTTGAATCTTTCCTCAGCTGCTTGGGTCCTCTATTCCCTGGCTAAAGATTTGGTCAATTCAGGAGTGGTTTGTATTGGTCCCACTACCAACAACATCACTGAGTATCGAGCAATCATAGGTATTCTGACTGAAGCTACCTCCCAAAGTGTTCGTAATCTGGTAGTCTTGATGGACTCACAACTAGTGGTTTGTCTTCTAAACCATGTTTATACCATTAGAAATCATGTACTTATCTGCCTCTTCCAGAGGGTACGCTTGTTAGAAAGGTCATTTGAAACCATTACTTATAGGCATATCCCTAGGTAACATAATGTAGTTGCTGACTCATTGGCTAATTACATCCTAGATTGGCATATTGCCCATTCATGACATTAAAATCAAACATGGTTCATTGTAAATAAACAATTAAAGACACATAAAACTCATGTAAAAT
>LPNX010528431.1:581557-684292 GCA_001517045.1 Pseudotsuga menziesii
TATATACATCATGCATACACCATCTAGTGATGCTTGTGGTAGCGCATCACTACCCGGGATACTCTATGTAGCAGTCTACTAAATTGACCTGGTACTCCCGCTGTAGGTATCTGATACCTCAGAGGGAGGTCATGAATGGAAGCGTCAGGGTTGTCTAAGGTAAACCTCTCCAGGTTTTCCTCTAACTCCCCGGTCACATCATCACCCTGTGGTACAAAGTAGGCTCCAACTCGTCTATCTAATGGGGAAGCTCCCCTAGGTCGTGATGCTCCAACGCCTGCATGAAAATGTTTAGGTCTCGTTACTTAACATAAAAAATATAAAACATTAAAAAACATAAAAAACATTATTTCCATTTTAGGATTTCTTTCTTCTTACCGATGTCACCCCACTGTCCACTAGGTGGGAGCAGTAGGTCAGGGTCTCCACTGAAGTACGTACTTGCATAAGCATAATCCTCCACCATGAGAATCTGATCTATGAGCCATCTGAAGAACGGGTCACCGAACTTCACTTTCTCCTTGCCTGCTCCAGTACGAACCATAAACTGGACCCACCTCTGCATGCGGGGGTCCCACGCTCTCAGCTCTATGAAGACCACCTGGGGTCTCATTTGTGGTACTCGCTCGAAGAAGAAGCAGGCTAGAATGGAACCAAAACCGAACTGCTTTAGTTCCCCTTGTCGAAACTTAGTCAGCTGATCCTTGAATATCGGAAGTAGGGCTTCCGCCCAGTTGAATATTGTAGGTGCCATGGCCTCTATGGCATATAGCATGTGTTCCCTAGAAGCCTGGTGCACTCCCTGTCTTTCAACCAATCTCTGCATCGTAAACAAGACAGTCCGTAGAGGTCCATCCATCACTACCTTTATGGGGATATTTTTCTCCGATGTCCTCATCCTTGGGATACAGTGATGGTTTATCAACTCTTGTGTGGTAATATCCCCTCCTTAGGAACCTGTCAGTGAGATGGGGGCACCCCATCTCGAAAGTCCAGTCAAGAAGTAGATGTCCTCTACCTCTACTGTCAGAATATGAGCCCCAACCTTAAAGTGTTGTAGCTCTAGATTCCACATCCGGAGTATACGCTTAAGCAACTACTCGTGTGATACCATACTGGGAATCCGGAAGAATTTTAGGAGTCCACAGTCTCGTAATGCGGCTATGCATCCCGCATTCCTTTCAGAGAAAGCGTCATCATTATCATGTTGTCTTTCCTTCCATATAACCATTTTTTATCAGCAAGAGCCTACCAAAAACAATAATAACATCTATTAGAATCATTCTTAATCATTTAAATCCAAAGAAATGATCTAGTTTTACTTGTGTTAACAGTTTTACATCTTCACGGCCGGCACCGCCTGTACACCATTGAAGATAGGCGGTGGCACCTCCTGTGCACTTTGTTTTCGGCGTGGTTCTAGTGAGGTACCGTGTACCTCGTAAGGGATAAGTACGGTGCCGGTTCCCATGGTTTTAGGGCTTGCTATACAAGCCCAAAACACCATCCAAAATCAAAATGGAGGCTACGAAAAAAGAAGGGTAGGGTTTGAACTATTACCTGGAACTGATGACACTCGAATCTGATGGTGAAAACTCCCGATATGAGCAACTAAAGATCTGACTAGGAAAATGCTTCAAATTCTCTCCACTATGGGTAAATAGTAAAATGATTTGATTTTTCACTATTTACATGACTTTTATACACTTTTTTGGGTTTGACATGCTATAGTTTTGATTTAAAATCGCTTATTATTTGAAGTTTATCTGTCGTAATCCCTTAATGTTAGTTATTGGGGCATTTAACACTTGTTTTGTGTCGTTGCAGGATAGAAGAACAATACCAGTAAAGTCTTGGGAGTTCATTTTTTACTTTTGCGTACTACCATAAAACGGAAAAAGGTCATTGAGCGTTTATTACGACACTTTGGTCACGCTCTCAAAACTCAGTATCAAAGGTCCAAGTCCATTTCTGATTCTTTTCAGGCTCATAAAATCCCTCATAGTGAAAATAGACCTAATGGATTCTTCTTTAAACTCTTTTCAGGCTCCTTAAACATGAAAAGATCATCGAGCGATATTGTCTTCTTCACACCGGTTAAAGTATTTGAAGAGTCATCTCTCCAATGGTAGGTTATCTCTTTTTCGGTTCGGATGCACTGTTTACAAAAAAGGAACACTCCAGCCAATCATGATTGGAAGAGTTTTCTAAGGTATGATTTTACACTTTTTCGGGCCTCAGGGAATAAATCATACGAAAAAGGACCCTTTGGAGTCTTCTTCCGTGGTCATTCAGACTCTCCAAACATGAACGATACCAAGTTTTCTTTCATTGGACTCGTTAAATTAAACATTGAGAGACCCGTTTTTGGGAACAAACCCCTCCTCTCTCAGGTTCGTAAAACATATGAGTTTGGACTTGTCTTCGGACAAGCTATACCAAGTGTTCGTTACCCTCTTTGAACTCGTAAAACCGAAAAGAGGCACTCATCGATCATGATGGGAAAAATGGGAAGGGAATCATTTTTGCAAATAAATGGTACTAGTTTGTCATTACCTTTGAACATGGCACTTATTTGCATATCATTTCAGTCAATTGGGTATTCAACTAATCTCCATGACGATCCAATCTCATGATTCATGCCACTCCTTTGAGTCTTTCAAAAGAATGCATTGTCCACTGTCGCACTGTGTGTTTGTCTCGTTTAGTCATGCTGCCAAGTATTTTGTCGTGCCGCTCGATGTTCAAAGGGAAGTTGAAGAAGTTCTTTCTTTGCAGTCAAAATGGTCTCTGTGTCAGTACTTTTGAGTTAGTCCTATGGTTACTACATTCACATCATTCTAGAACTATGTTACGAGTTTTGTGTTGTCGATGTGGGACTCATCATGGGCATCCTTCGATGAGACTATCCCCGTCGACATCAGCTGATCATCCAGGAAATAGTCTTAGAAACAAAAAATTAGTACCTTGAGATCTATATGCCTTAATGACAGATTCTCTCACTCTCGACATAGGTTCACATCATTGACCTTTGATTGATAGAATCGAATGGGTGTTCGAGAGCAGGACATCTATTCACACTCAGTAGATTGTACTAGGGTACCTTGGGAATCATTGACATCAATGGTGATCTCCCTCACACTTGTTAACGGTTCACATCATTAGCCGGTAATCAAGTGGTTTTTACCATATTCGACTTCAGATCATTGTAATCACATGGATAGAATCATACTTTGCAGAAGACGAGACGAAGACATTGGGTGTTTGTTTAAAGCGTTCATTGCTTTTCCCCAGGTTGCGATGGAGTTTTGTATATATAGCATGGATCCACATTTGTATGGTCGTGGCTATGCTCAAATTTGCGTCTGTATGACATAGATCTACGTTGTATGTCTAGTAGCTATGTCCAAGTTTGAGTCCTCTATCACATGGATCTACGTTGTATTCTAGTAGCCATGCTTGTTTATTCCTCCCATGGATCTACCTTGTATTGGTCTGCAGCCATGAGTTTGTTACTTGTGTCGATGAGTCAAAAATATTGATGTACTATAGATGCCTACTTGACGACATGCTCCAATCAAGCTAACATTTTCACCTTGAAGCGACAACTTGTTCTCTCAAAGCTCTCATTTATCATATCCCTCTAAGACTCACGCTTTGGGGGGCATCCTGTTACACCCAAATCCTGTCACCACCATGTGATAAGACCTTTGACTTACATATTTCCCCTTAATCCTAGCGCTTAGAGTGGAAACCAATGTTGTTTTTCAATTCTACATGAAAATACTCAGCACCGCGCTTTCCCTGTGAACCATTAGGGGTACCTTGCTTGCATCGCCTTCATCCTGTTTGCCATAAGTGGTGCCACTTCCTGTGACCTTTTGTCCATAAGTATTTCTCATCTAAACTGCCTTGTCATAAGAGGAGAAAAGCGGTACCCCGGGTAAAATGGGAAAAAGAGAAGTTTCTCGAGGCTTCTAGATCATGATCCTTGTGTCCTCCCTTATCCCTATCATTGTGAATTAGTTGAGCTCGAGATCCCTGATTATAGGATCTTAGAGGCCACCTCATCCACAAATCTCTCAACCATTCCTATCCATTGAGCGTTATAAATACAAGCCCATGTCCATGGTTGAGGGTGAGAACTATAGAGGTATTGTTATGCTGTTGGATTGACCACTTGGCCCAAGCCATTGGAGAGCATAGAGAGCAAAGTTGGAGCTTATGGGGATGAAGTGTTTGTCTCATGGAGATACATGTCGACACTAAGGCTTGATTGGTTGTAAATTTCTCCATACATCTTAATGCAAAGCTGATTTCCATCTCACATTACTGTTGTTTTGATTTTGCATGTACATGTTGTTAGATTCCTTAGTCACTAACATGGATAAGTAGATGATTTTATGGTAGCTTTGATGTGTTTGCATGTTTGATCTATTTGCAGGTACACAGGTTCACTATCGAAGCAGCATTCCAGGTGTCTACGACATCCAAGGAAGTTCTTCATCCTTTGTCGTTCACTCATTTGTTCTGGATTTGAACCATTCAGACCAGAGGAACAACTTCTGTCTGCATATTCTCTAGACTATTTTAGTAATTGATGTTGATTCAGTTGCGAGAAGACAAAGATATTTTGTTGAGATGCCCATGACTTGGTTTTCAACATCATCAAAAGCAATCACACCATGAATATTTCCAGTTAGATCTTCCAAGTCAACCTTTAGGATATATTGGTAGTCACATTCAACAAACTCCCCATCACATTTACCACAATGCCAAATGTCTCCAACTTTGTCGGCAATCATTTTCATGCATTGTATACCATCAACAAAAAGAGGGCATGCAAGGAAATGAAAGTCATCCATGTTAACATTTGTGATGTTTGCAACAAGAGAATACCAAACATCCTTTTCATATGCTTGAAGAGTTTGTAGCTCATTGATGGTAATGACTTTCTGACGAGCAGAATTAGAGGAACTGAATTAATCAAATACAGATAAGATGTTGAATGAAATCCATTGTCATTAAATCATATTTGGAGAACTGATGTTTGTTGAATATTTGGGTTTATAAATATAGTAGATTTTGAAATAGTGCCAACAGATTTTCCGTTAAAATCTGTAACATGGCCTCCCTTGATCACTATTGCTGGAGGAGTAGGTAAACCGCGAAGGCTGGCAAGCTCAGCTCCTTGAATTTTTCAATGCTCTCCCCAAATTGTTATGTCAATACTGTAGCATGACATGTCACGAATTCCAATGGTTTTCCTAACAATTTCAACACCATCTCATTTTCATATCATGGATGTATGTGAAATTGAAATGACAAGTTCAAGAAGGTCAACCATGCAATTTACTGGTGTAGTTTGAATCTACTTAATAGTTTTAAAGTTAAAGAAACTTAAAGGTATTAAGGGATATTCATCTAATCATGCTTGAATGGTTGAAGTGGAACCTAGAAAAATCTTGTTATGGCTTTTCAAATGGTTGAAAATTGGGTTAGATGCTTTAACTGTGCCATTTGATCCAATGTACACTATTCCAATTTCTATTTGGTCATACAAAGAGAGTGCCAATTCATTGAATGAAAATATATGTATTTCATTGTGTGAAGCATCAACAAGGTCAATACCAAACACTTTTCCAGCTCCTTGTTGGTTCCCATATTCATGTATGTTTGTCTTGGCAGTAACTCGGCCTTGAATGTTCCAAACTTTGGTAGAAGAGGAGAGTGATGTGAATGGGATAGTTGATCTAGCTAAGCTAGGTTTTTGATTTATTGAGCTAATGTTTAGTGGAACAGAACAACTACTTTGAGCAGAAGAATCTACAGGTAAGTGGTAAGGTGCAGTATCTCCAATAATTTCTTCATCCACTCTAACAACCTCGAGTGCAATCAATATGATAGTCCTGTGAGATGAAGTATATTAGACATGAATGCAAGACAAACATTGAATCCATGAACAGTGTGAAACTGATTGATAGGAAAAGAGAGACGAAATTGAACGTACGTTATATTACGTACAATGTTGCATGAACATGGGGTAATTTTGATTATAGTTCCTTGTTTGAGTTGTCCATTTTCTAGAAGATGACTATATATAAATGGAAGAAGTAGCTCATGCTTGTGAAGGCCGTACGAAATAGAGATTCGGAACCGAATAGATGATGATTTGAGTGAATTCACTTGGTTTGATGCGGAGACCTATACCAGTGGAGAAAGGTTGACAACACCATGTAGCAATAGTGAAATAGAATCTTCAGTTACCATAGTCTCCATAACGTAATGGTTATTTTTTCCTGCCAAATGGAATAGAGAATGAAAATATTAAAAAAATTGGAATGTAACGTAATCATATGTCCAGTATAAAATGGATATAAAAACAAAATTCTTCGCATTAACATATTTCATTGTTCTCGTTCTTGTTATTCATTAACATATTTATTTACTCTGGTTTCAATTTGTTTGAGCTATAAACTTATCGAGTAGAAATCATTTGTGTTGAAATACGAAGATGCCCATTTTCCTATTGTCGATTGTCGACATTTTGGAATGCGGCAATGTATGTCCTATTTTTTCTAATAAGGAACATTCTATATTCCGATTTCTGATTTTTCAACATATCCATAAATACAATGTGTTGAAATACAAACATGTCGATGTTCCTATTTTGGATTTTTGACATTTAGAATTGAAAATTCCCAATTTTACCTAATTTAAATTCAGGCTCAAACAAATCAAATATCCTAAATGAAAAACCTCATACCATTTTTTCTCGCAAGTGTATTGGTATGATTTCCTATTTTTGAATGCGGAAATTGGAAAAGAATTTCTCATTTATTTTTATCTTATTTCCGGATTTCTGATCCGTAGATACATTCGAATAAATAACATTTGAACTCAAATACATTTTTAATTTGTTTACGTTTTGTGAACAAGGAAAAGCATATTTTCTGAGTTTGCGACATTTACGATTGCATAAATCGTATGTTCTATTTTTTGAATAACCGACATTTTGGATTCTGGAAATTGTATGTGTTCAAATACGAACAAGTCCATGTTCCTATTGTAAATTTCCGACTTTCAGAATTGGAAATTTAGGTCTTATGTTTTGCAACCGGCAATCGAAAGATGGATGATTTTGCAACATACAGTAAGGGAACAAGGCAGTAAGAATCAATTGAAACAGAGGAAGGGTGTTTCACCATCTCATAAGGAACATTTTAAATTAAGTCCATGTTCCTATTGTAAATTTTTGACATATACATAAATCCATTGTGTTCAAATACAAATATGTCCATGTTCCTATTTCCAATTTCCGACACTTCGGTGTTTAGAAATCTATGTCATATTTTGTAGCAATAAGGAACATGCTATATTCCGATATCAAATTTTGCAACATATTAATAAATCGTATGTGTTCAAATAGGAACATGTCGGTATTCCTATTTCAGACATTTCGGATTTCCATGTCGATGTTCCTATTTGGTATTTCCAACATTTAGAATTGAAAATTCCCAATTTTACCTACTTTAAATTCAGGTTCAAGCAAATCAAATTTCCTAAATGAAAAAACTCATACCATTTTTTCTCGCAAGTGTATTGGTCTGATTTTCAATTTTTGAATGTGGAAATCAGAAAAGCATATGTCTCATTTATTTTTATCTTATTTCCCAATTTCCAATCCATAGATACATTTGAATAAATAACATTTGAACTCAAATACATTTTTAATTTGTTTACATTTTGCGAACAAGGAAAAGCATATTTTTCGAATTTGCGACATTTATGATTGCAGAAATCGTATGTTCTATGTTTTCAAATAACTGACATTTCGGATTTAAAAAATTGTACGTGTTCAAATACAAACAAGTCCATGTTCCTTTTGTAAATTTCCGACATTTCGGAATTGGGAAATTTTGGTCTTATGTTTTGCAACTAGCAATCAGAAGATGGATGATTTTGCAACATACAACAAGGAAACAAGGCAGTAAGAACCAATTGAAACACAGGAAGGGTGTTTCACCATCTCATAAGGAAAATTTTAAACTAGGCAAAAACCTAATACCTAACATTTTATTGATAGGAATGACATAACCAATACATTGCACAATATTTTTGCAACAAAGCAAGAGTCACATTCAATTAAAACACAAAAATGGTGTTTCACCATCTAATAAGAAGACTAAATGAAGAAGTAATACCTGCAAATTTAGCGAGGTTCAAAATCTTTGGATTTTACGACATATACATAAATCCTATGTTTTCAATTACAAATATGTCCATGTTACTATTTCCAATTTCCAACACTTCAGTGTTTAGAAATCTACGTTGTATTTTGTAGCAATAAGGAACATGCTATATTCCGATATCAAATTTTGCAACATATCAAGAAATCGTATGTGTTCAAATAGGAACATGTCAGTATTCCTATTTCAGACATTTCGGATTTCCAAATCCTGATTTTCATGATTTATTTTCACTGTTCTTATTATTTTCGCAAAAGTGATTCCTTCGATAAGTTTATGCCTATTTTAAGAATAAATTCAAACACAGGAAGGATGTTTCACCATCTCATAAGTATGATTTTAAATTAGGCAAAAAACTAATACCTAAGATTTTATTGACATGCATGACATAACCAATACATGCCACAATCTTTTTGCAACAAAGCAAGAGTCACATTCAATTAAAATGCAACAATGGTGTTTCACCATCTAATAAGAAGACTAAATGAAGAACTAACAAATACCTACAAATTTAGAAAACTTCAAAATCTTCTGACGAAAATTCAGAGCGTAGATGGAAAACAACAAACAGTAAGAATTAGTGATTACCTGAAGGCCTCTTTATATGTGGAAAGAAAAGGCGGTGTAGAAGCGGATGCGATAAATGAAATATTGTAAAAAGATATTGTAGATCGTTAGTAGATGAGGAAAATTGAAGATACATCCCCATGTTTACCAGAAATGACAAAATGTTATTGCATTAATGGAACAACAATGCATTGATGAAGCATTAATGTGAATGAAGAGACATGGGAAAAGTGTCTTTCATCACTTGAACCAACAATAAAACAAAACCATGACCAAATTGATGCCAAAATAACATTATAAACACACAAAAGCACTGCAAAAAATCATAGCCTAAACCCAAAGCCTCAATTGAAAATAATTTCTTGCACCGGTCGTTTAGGACAACATATAGAAGTGTAGTGAAAACACAGAAGCCACCTGTCGAAAAAACAAGGTAAACACCAAATGGAAAGAAGGATACGCAATTGAAAATCAATCCATTGAGTCCATCAATCCATTTAGGTACAAAAACATATATACGTGTCATGAAAACACGCAATACACCTAGTGAAAAAAGACGGTACCGATCAAATCCATACGAACAGACAGAATAAAGCCTGAGCTTTTTTAGAACATGTACCTAACCGATCAAGTCCATGCTGCCTTTTTCCACACCTAAATTCCATGCTCCATCCCTGCCCGATTACAGGATATAAGAACCACATAATTTAACCATAATGTGACGTAACAAAAATAAAAATTGGCAATTACTGGTACTATTTCAGAAACACCATATGGTCCGATTTTAGATTTTGCAAGAAGCGATTTGCGACATTTCCTATCTTTGAAGTTTCCTATTTTCAAATAAGAAACGTCGAATATAGTATTTCCGACTTTCGAGGTTGCCGTATCCCAAATCGGTGTGAAAATCCTATGTAAACAGTGTGAAAAAAACAGCCGTGAAAAAAACAATGAGGTCTGAATTTGACAATTTTTTATTTTCCTTGCCATAAAAAAAAATTATATGTGAGTTTTGAATTTGGTAGTTGCTGCAATAACCTTAAGTTTCTCTCTGGTTCTTTACTCTCCTCCAAATGTAGATCCAGACCGAAAAAAAGGAAGGCATAATGAGTTTAATATAACCATGGACTTGGCAGAGCAAGAGCTTATCCGGAAAGAATACAAACAGACAAAATAAAGCCTAACACAAAAAACCAATCGATCGACTCCATGGCGCCTTCTTCAGTCCCTGCCGGATCACGGGATATAATAACCAGAAATTTTAATGATTAATATCGCCAATAACCAGGTGACACATATGGGGATGTTAATGGCCAGGGAGACGAGGAATCTTTTGGGACAGCTTCTTTCATTGAGAAAACGCCTACGGCGTAATTAGATCATATCTTCCTTAATTGTTAATGAACATTTAATTTTTGTGATATAAAGATATACAACATGTGTATGCCATTGAATATTTGTATGTGACACATGAAAGAAAAATACATACAAAGAGGAAACATACATATTACCTAATAAAGTGTAATATTGGCAATTTGCATAATTACAATAATAATATATACCTACTTAAATTGGAACATATTGTAATTGCAAAACAAAACTCTAATTTTTACCATAAAACATGAACTAAATTAACACCTACAAGGACAAAAACTTGTACATATAACTAACATATAATGTTCTCACAACTCTATGACTTCTTATTAATTCAAAATAGGACGCAAAATCAACAACTACCAGCCATGCCAACAAACTCTAGAGTTGGTAGGTGCTAATTAAGCTAGTGGACAATGCGATAATGGTAAGAAATATTCAAGTCAAAGTAAATAATTTTACAATTTCCCTTTCATTAAAAAAAACTTATACTGTACAAAAATTGCAAATACAAAGAGAAACTCAATTGCCTCATTACAACAAAAGAATCAACCAATTTAAATTGAGCTTTAACATCAAAAAATTCTTAGAGTCTTTGTTAATAGCACCTTCTCCCTAAATTGGAAGACAAATATTTATAAACAATCTCCTTAAATGAATTGAGAGACCCATTCACATCCTCTAATAGACATTTACAATATGTCTCAAGGCATATCAAGTCATGGTCACTACTTCCATATACTAATGTGATGGATCAAAATTAATGTCTTATAGTATTTCAGGAGGGAAACTCTCTAATGGATCTTTATATGAGTGGATTTAATCTATTGTGGACTCTCTTTCAATATGATTCAACAAAAGAGAATTCTATGGAAACTTTGTGGGAATTTGAAGGAATGCACATAGGATATTAAGAACAAGGTTGGCTTATCTTTTTTTATTGGATTTGGTAAGTTACATATGAGGAATGAAACACAATCATTTCAACTTGCTTAAATATGGTTCTCCAATTTTCTAAAAAATATGTTTACCTATAAGAAAATAAATGACACTTATTTCAATCAAAAGTTTCCATAAGAAAAATATTGAGTAGGAATACATCTACCTTGCATATCCAAGATGAACAATGGTTAGTCTATAGGAGTACATGAGCTTCCTTATGAAAATTTTAAGACAATGATGAATATGGTTGTAGTGACGTTTTAATGATGGCCTAAGATGTTTATGGAATTGAAAGGGTTTTAGAGTTATTAAATAAATATGTAGGTAAGATAATTGTAAGGAATATTTCCATTAGAGACATTACTAGTGGATGGAGCTCAACCACACTTATTTCTTATAAATTTTGGCCAAAATATTAGTGCAAAGAATTTGAAAAGTCGCTACCAAGATTGTTAGATTGAAGTAAACCTGGTTTTATAAAGGAAGATTCATTCTATACACATTGATAATTACTTGGATGGGTATGAAGAGGGATAAGGATACCAAGTAGGATTCATTTTGTTGAAAAGTATTTTTTGACAAATCTTGTGATAGTTTTGATTGGGAATTTATCTTTGATACTCTGATTTGAATTTTTTTTTCCAAATAAATGTGAACCTTATTCATTGGTGCTTCTATCTTTGTGTCCATTAATGGTGTAATTACTTACCATATCCAATTGCATAAATCTATTTTATGGGGTACCCCTTTGCATCATATTTCCATGACTTGGTTTTTTTATTCTCTTGGATAATTTTTAGAAGTAATCATGATGTAGAGGAGCATTTGGAGTATTCAAATCCTAAGGGATAAGGCAGATCTTAATAACCACCTCCTTGATGATCTTTAATTATTTCCATCTTATTAAATTGAAAATCAGTCAACAAGTAAATGAGATTCTTAAACAAATTCTACAAGCCTTTGGGTGATGTTGTCAGTGAGCATAAATTTGAATTCTAATTGATTGGAATTTTAAATACCCTTGCTTGGTTGGGATGGCCTTAGACTAATGTGAGAGTCAAGGACCTTGTGAAGTATCTATACATACCCTTTGTAGATATGACTTCGCCTTCTACAATATGGGATTGGTAAATTGGCAAGGTTTAGTTAAAGACACAACATTGGTATCACAATAATTTTCTCTTTGTTAATAAGCTTACCATAATTTTGAAAGTTTACAAGTTGGTCATGTATTATTCATCGTATATGTTTCCTTCGATGAGACAATTTTTTAATCTAGAGAATATCTTAAGAGTCTTTCTCTAGGATAAGTTTGGGGGAGTCAAAGAGTGTGGTTCCTTATTCCTTCACTAGAGTGGGTTCCTAAATACTTTTAGGTCCATCCTTGATCTGGATTATTTAGAGAATAAAATTAAGGCAAGGACATAAAAATGGAAACACACACTCAAATATTTTGTAGAGTGCACAATAGTATAGTAAAACAGAAATTCTATTAAAGAATAGAACGGAAAAACACTATTAATTGTAAGCAATACAAACTAGCATGGATGGTGGTAGCTTAACTACGAAGATAGATGTGTTGGATACACACATTCACAAAATTGCATTACAAAGAGACTGGAAATGGCCTTTTTATCAATATCATAGAGGAAAACAAACTCTAAAAATCCAAAAACCTAACCTTAGGAGATGAAGCGCCAAAAGGATTCGTGGCCCTAAAGTGGCTAGTTAACTTCCCAGAGGCACAAATTTTGCAACAATATCTAATTAGGGGTCATGATGGCTTGTTGGAAAAAACTAACTAAGAAGTACAACTTTTGATTAGGTCCAAGGAATTCCATGGAAACCCATGGCTCCTCGAATGGCCAAAAACATCGTTTAGGGCATCAAAATGACTTTGGAAGAGTGGGACCGAAAAAATCATAGATAATTGCCAAGAAAATGGAGAACCATTGTTACTCGGTGCAACAAATGGGTGGCCACCGATATCCACCTAGATCAATCCTATAGTTAATCATGGACACCAAGTTGACCAAATCAATTTCTTTCCACCCCCAAACTGATGGATACATAGAGGTAGTTAATACTAGGATGATTGTTGCTATGATGAGAATGTACAAATCCAAACATCCACATACATGGATGTTATCTTTCCTTATTCTTAACATAGGTACAATAGATCGCTTCATATCTCTATTGGTCACATTTATTTTCAGATGTGCTTGGGGTTCCATCCATTAGCTCAAATTGGTGTAGCTTTTCCATTGCATCTACACAAGAACAAACCTCCCATGCTCAGGAAGAGGTAAACTAACAAACCAAATTCCTTGAATGGGTCCAACAAATTAAACAAGTTCATGGTGTTTTTCATGATCAACATCAAGTTCCACATAAGTTTTAGGTAGGAGATAAGTTAAGATTGCATTTGAAAATATGTGCCTCATAGGTCCCCATTAGAAGCTTTACCCACTTTGATATGAGACGTACACCATCACCAAAGTTGTGGGTGATAATTATTTGAATTAATTAATCCCTCATCCTTGGATTACACCTTTTATTTAATGTGAAGCTACTTCAACCAAATTTCCACCTCTCTTGGACCCCTCAGAGGTGGTCGAGCACTTGGCCCCTACAAAACTCAACCCTAATTCCATTGAGCTGTTGACATTCGAATAAATCATGGAGACCAATATGAAGGGAACTCGCCATCATCATATCCAACTCTATCATACCATTAAAGATAGGTAGCTTCCTCACCAGGGAAAGTGGCTCACTAGAAATCAAATTCAACAACATTTCCCCATCTAATGAAGGAACTTGATACAATGAGGACTTAATACTTGGAAATTTATTTTTGAAAGAGAAGTTCATAAGCCTCCTAACCATGTGAATGTGCACCTAACATTTTCACCAAAACTTTATGAAAAATACAATGATACTAACCAATAAACATTTATGAAAAAAAAATTACAATACCCATGTAGATCATTTCGTACATTCTATGAAGGAAAAGATTTACAATACCCATGTAGATCATTTAGTACATTTTTATATGATTGTAAATTATTAATATAATTTATAATCGGTCATTCAAATCAAACCATGTTTTAATATGATATTTGTTTCTTTTGGAATATAGAATTTTCCTTGATTTTTGAGAAGTTCCATTGAATATTGTTTTAAAAGAAATACGAAAGAGTTTTAACAAAAATGGTTATTTAACAAGATAAATAAAAAGCTGCAATGTAGCTAAATTGAGTAACATTAAAAATGACATCTGAATCCTCTGAAATGGCGGATCTTGCTATATTAACATTTATGGTGGATGGCTTCTCTCTAGGTAGGCCCTATCTTATCACCATTTCATATCGGAGTAAAACACTCGCCTCAATGGGGAAGCTGCGCAATCAAAGGTTGTGGATTCCCCAGTGGAGCTACACCAGGCACATCATCATCGCGATTCTTTTTTGGCCCTAAGATGCGATCACAGATTTATCAAAGGGAATATGAACAAAATCTATCAAAAAATTCTCAATTCATCCAATATTATATTTAAATGAGCTTAAAACATTTTGACCATTGAAGTTTTTTTGTTTCAGAGGAACATATCTTTAAGAAGAACGTGGTAGCTACATCGAAATACTTAGACAAATACCACGAAAGGCCATTGAATCCCCCAGTTTTATCACCACTAAAATAATTCTTGTTCATCAAATTACTCAAAGAATGAAATTTTTTTATTTTTTTGTCATTCCTCAGATTGAATTTTTTTAAGATGTCATGATTTTAATTTAACTCTTCTTCTTGTAGCAAGTATCACTTATTTCATTAGTTATAGCTTGGGTTTACGTGAAGAATGAATGTTATCCTCCCCACTTGACTATTAAAATAATTTTTTCAGAAATTTATGTTTCATCTTAAGCTATCTTTCACCAATAATCTATTTTAAAAATATTAAATTTATTTTAATTTTTAAAATATTATATTTAATATTAAAAATTTTCAAAACTTTATGTTAAAAAAAACTAATTAATAGAAATACAAAAACTAATTAAACTAAAAGTATTTATCATTAATCATTATATACACATTATTATATATTTAATTATTATATACACATTATGATCATTATATACACATTATTATATATTTAATTATTGAGTTGGATTTGAAAATCAACATTACTATCTGCACCATGTGATTAGGGTTAATAACGTTCGGGTGACAGAACGTAATCCTGACGTCCTTGGTCAGGCCTTGATTTGGTTGAAGATTTCGGATGTTAGATCGTACTAATCGGAATCCATGAAGGTTTCATGGTAGATCGGAACCCTGGAGGCCGATGATGAGTTGTTGATCGACGACCAGGTTTTTTCTTGTTTTAATTTTTCGGCTCTGATGAGTGACTTGATCATTGATTAGGGCTCTGTACTTAAATCATTCCATGGAAGGTTGATTTTTGGGAGTCAATGAACCAAGAACGTGTCATCATGATATTATTCCAGATCTATGCGACGGTGGGTTTTTTATTGGGTTTTTTTATTGTTGGTTTGATGAGATTTGATTGATACATGGGAATGTCCCTTCGGGCTATTAAGGTGGTGGCCTGAACTCCACCAAAGGGGCGCCGAGTATTAACTCGGTCCTGGACGACGAAAACAAAATCTTTGGACTCTTGTAGATTCAATTCAGTGTCTATGAGCGACGCGATGGGACTGATGGTTCTATCTTCGGTTTTATGTTCTACTCCTATTATGAATCCTTGCTTGTTGCAGGTGCAGTTGGTGGAGGCTCCGTTTCTTTGCAATAACCAGATATTGAAGGGTTCGGCTGATGATTGTGCAGGGAAAATATCTATTTCGCTTTGTGGGGCTGTTTCGGTTCATTCACACCAGAAGATGGCAGGGTCTCCTTTAATTGGACGTGGGGTTTTTACCAGGTCTCAGGCGGAGGATACTTATGAGCATGGTTGGACCAAAATGCAGTTTGTGAATGATTATGTGGGGGCAATGGTTTTTTTGCTAGAGGATGGTTTAGTTCCAGTGCTAAATCCTGTTCTATCGAAGGTGCATATTATGGAGCCGGATGTTGATTTGGTGCGCTGTCAAGTGGGGTTGAAAGATGATTAGGAGCACTGTAAGTCAGGGTTGAAAGATAATGATGGAGAATGTCCAGGTCGGTTTAATACAATGAAGGATGCTGTTGACTTGGCATGTTCTCACCAGGTATTTAACCCTGAATCCCTTGTTGGTCTGGATGTTCAGCTGTCTTGTTGGGAGGGTTATGATGGTAAATTTATTTCGACTTCTCAATTTGAGATTTCACAGATGGATTTGGAAGGCCTTTTGGGAGGGGATTCTGGGTTAGGGTTTGTATTTGTCAATTTGGATTTGGAGGATTTGGGACTTGATATTAGTTTTCATTAGGACTATATGTCTAAGGATATGTGTATGGAGTTCAAGAAGTTTGATGATGGGTCCTCTTTTGCGGGTTTTGATGGGGTAAATTGTTTACCTGTTCATGTGGATGGGCATGGTCCTTTGATTGAATTGGATACAAATTGTCCAATAGTCCATAAACACAGACCTAAACCTATTCGAAAAGTGGCACTGCCGCTTCTGGTGGTGGGAGAAGATATTTCCTTAAATGACATTGTGCTCACAAATGCACTCATGTTGGTTGGCAGATTTGGTGGGCGCAGGGTTTCACCTGATGGAATGAAGAAATGGGTACTTGGTACATGGTTGAATATCACTTGTCCTGATATTTTTCTTCTTCCGAAGGGTTGGTTGGCATTTAAGTTCAAATTTGAGGCTAATGCGGCTAGTATCTTGGCGGGAGTTTGGAGATGGAATCATTTTGGATTGTTGCTCAAACGCTGGTCACCTTTATTTGACCCGAGGCATGAGAGGTATGACTTGATGCCTATCTGGGTAAAATTACCTAATTTACCTTTTGAGTTATGGTCTCTGGCTTTTTTCAAATTGATAGGGAATACCCTTGGTACTTTCCTGGAAGCTGATTTATCTTTTTTAGTTTCCGGGGTTTGATGTCTAGGAAGGGTATTGGTTTTACTGGACCTTAGGAAGGGTCTAGCTTCTGATATTGATATTAAGATTCGGGATAATGTTTTCAATCAATCTCTTGATTACATTGGTATCCCTTTCAAGTGTAACCGTTGTCATAGTTATGGCCATTTGGCTTCGCAATGTCTTTTAACCTTGAAAAAGAAATATCATGAGGAGCCTAAACCTAATCTTGTCTGGAGGGTTAAAAATCCGATTTGTTCTGCTACTTTAGATGAGGTTAGGTTTGATGATGTGAAACCTAGGGAGGTGGATTTGGATTTTTTTGATGATGTGATTGTCCCGACTCTTAAACCAGTAGTTATAATTGTTCAGGATATGAGGCCTCTTCTTTTAAAAACCCGGGTATCTTGTCCCCTATAAAACCCTCATTTGATACTGGCTATTTTCTTAGATCTGGTACTAAATTTAATGGGTAATCTACTACATCTAGGATTGGAGTGGGCAAGGATGCATTGGGAATGAGATCTGATGGTTTTCAATCGAAAGATAATGAACTATTTTAGGCTGATGGGATGCTTAGAGTAGTGATGTCCCTTGTTTTGGTTTCTTTATGATCTTGATGACCCTCAATTGTCGTGGTTTGGCTAGTAAACCAAAAATACCAGCAGTTTGTAGACTTGTTGAAGTTCAACATGTTGATGTTCTATTTTTGCAAGAGTCTATGGGTATTGGGCAATTGTTAGTAGCTGATTTGGAATCTATGTTGAAGGGATGGACTTTTTTATCCTTGGATGTTCATGGTAAATCTGGAGGCCTTCTATTAGGATGGAGATCCAAATTTTTTCAATTACTGAATGCCTGGGGTGTGGCCTCGGGATTGTGTGTATCTTTGTTCTCTATTGAACTTAACATGGATATTTGTCTGTTAAATATTTATGGCCCTTATATTGAAAGAGAAGTTTTCTGGAGAAATTTGTTAGGTTTAGATGGTCTTAAATGTAACCATTTAATCCTAGGAGGGGATTTGAATTTTACTTTGGGATTATCCGTGAGATATGGGGAAGTAGAGCTAGATTGGATCCTCTTTCTGATTTTTTTTCAAAATCTGTGGAGGATTTTGGTCTTGTGGATGTTGCACCTTCTATTATGCTACCCACATGGAATAATAGAAGAGTTGGGGATGAAAATATTTGTAAATGGTTGGATAGGATCATGTTATCATTAGATATGCTCGATTTTGATTATTTTTATAGACAGTGGGTGGGAAGTGGTGGTGAATAGGATCACCACCCTGTCTTTTTTCAAATATCGAATAGGGGGGCTCAGCTGAAAACTCCTTTCAAATTCAATCCACATTGTCTTGAAAATGAGGATTTGGTTAATACTTTGAAAGCATATTGGGTGGTTTATGATGATAATCTACTAGAATCTCCTGCTTCTCAACTTATATCCAATATTAAGAGAATCAAGGAGGTTTCTATTGCATGGTATGTTAAAAAGAAGGAGAGTGAGTTCAAAGACTTGGTGGAAATTGAGATAATGCTCTCTGTTTTTTCTCATAAGTTTGGATTTGGTTTCTCGTCTGTTGAGGATAAGGAAGCTTTGATTATATTGGAATCCCATAAGAGGAAAATACTTTTGGAAGGAGAACATGAAGCTAGGCAGTAGAGTAGGGCCATTTCGTTACTCTGTGGGGATGACAACACACCTTTTTTCCATAAATTTGCTAATCTACGAAAGAATTCAAATTCTATATGGAAGATTAATGATGATGGTGGGAATTTGGTGGAAGGCTTTGAAGATATTGTTGAGGCTGCTGTTAATCATTTTGAGACATTATTTCAAGCTGATACAAATCTACACCTTTCTAAACTACTGAAAATTTCTCATAACTTTCCATCATCCATCAATGCTGAGGATAATTCTGAGCTTATGAAACCTATTACTTTGGATGAGATACTTTCAATACTTAAGGTGAGCAAAAATGATAAGAGTCCTGGTCTGGATGGGATTCCTGTGGAGGTTTAGAGGACTCTTATTGATGTGATGGGTTTGGACTTGTTAAGGGTTATTGAGGTTTCTAGGAAGTGTGGTAAGATTCCAACAATTTTTAACTCAACTTTTATTGCCTTGATACCAAAATCTGATTGTCCTTGTACCTTTGACGGATATAGGCCCATTTATTTATGTAATTACAGTTACAAGATTATTGGAAAGATTTTATCTTCCAGGATAAAGAAGGTATTGGGTAGATATATTTCTTATAAGCAGTTTGGATTTTTTCATGGTAGGTAAATTCATGGGGCTGTGGGTGCCATTCAGGAAGGCATTCATACTATACACAACAAGGGTTTAAAGTGTGTGGTTTTGAAAATTGATTCATCTAAAGCATATGATAGAGTTACCTAGATTTATCTGAGGGTTATTTTAACCAAAATGGGTTTTTGTGTACCTTTCATTACTTGGGTTATGAGCAGTTTAACATCTGTTTCTTTCTCTGTTTTGATTAATGGTGTGGCATCCAGTTTTTTTAGATCTGGAAGAGGACTTAGACAGGGGTTCCCACTTGCACCTCTGCTATTTCTTGTTGTTGCTAAAGGTTTGAGTAGGGCCCTTATATCTGCTAAAAACATGGGTATTTTCAGAGGCATCTCCTTTGGAAATAATATTTCATTGACCCATGTACTTTTTGTTGATGATATTGTCATGATTACTGATGGATCAACTTAGTCTTTGTCAAATTTGTATGAAATTTTGATGGACTTTACTAAAGCCACCAGGGTGATTATTAATGAAGACAAATCATCTTTCTATTATTCTAGGATGGATGAAGATGAGTTAATCTCTATAAGAAATATTTTTCATATACTGTGTCAAAAATTAATAGTGGTATGAAATACCTTGGTTTTTATTTAAAACCCTGTAGATATTTGTTAAAAGACTGGGATTGGCTTATTGCCAAAGCTGAAAAATGCATTATGCATTGGAGTCATCGTTGGTTGTCTAGGGGAGGCAAGCTTGTTCTGATTAAGTTTGTTCTTGAAGCTTTTCCTATTTTCTGGATGCATTTCTGGATTCCTGCTAGGATCATTGAGAAAATCAGAAAACTTTGTTTTAAATTCCTATGGTCTGGTGGTGATGGGTCTTCTTCCAGGATGCCTTGGATTTCCTGGAAGGTTTTGGGTAGTCCAAAATCTTTGGGGGGTTGGGGTCTGAAAGTACCTGCTTTATTTGCTAAAGCACTTGCTGCTAAAAGTGTTTGGAACATTATTCATGGATCAGGGCTGTGGGTACAAATTTTTCTTCAGAAATATATTTGGCCTCTAACTTTGTTGGATTGGATCAGCGAAAGGGATAAAAAGAAATTAGGTATATCCATCTGCTAGAAATCTGTGCTTTGGTCTTTTCATTTTATTGGTGATTTTCTAGTTTGGAAGATTGGGAATGGAGCTAACGTTAGAATTGGTTTGGATCCATGGGCAAGGTGCAAATGGCATCATTGCTTACCTTCTCATTTAATTGAATATCTTCATTTTTCTGGTTATTATTTTTTTAAAAATGTTGGGACTTTGCGTGTATATTTCTTAATGGAACAGGGTTGGTTAAGTTCAATTGATCTTGGTCTTGTTGAGAATTCTGATATTAATGCTTGGAATGGCTACTTAGCCATACTTAAAGCAAGTCATATAAGGTTCAGGAATGAGGAAGATACACTTGTTTGGAATCAGGCAAAAATTGGCAAGTACTCTCCTAGATGTGGTTACTTACATCTATTTTTGGAACATCATGAAAGGGAAATTGAGTGGTGGTGGAATATGTTATGGCATATGAAGTGTCCACTTAAGTCAAAGATTTTCGTTTGGTCTCTTTTTTCAGGGAAATCCCTTACTTGGGATTCTCTTAACAGCAGGGTATGGGAAGGTCCTGGAAGATGCTACCTATGCAAATGTGATGCTGAAACAAATTCACATTTAGGTCTTGATTGTCTATATACAAAATCAATTTGGAAAGAGATAGAAGCTAAGGTTAATATTCAAAATCTTTGGGTTGGGGACTCAATTCTGTCCTGTTTGAAGAATTGGGTTTACAACACTAAGGTACAAAATATCAGATCTTTTCCTATAATAGTATTTTGGTTTATTTGGAAATCTAGAAACCGTTGCTATTTTGATAACCAAAACACATCTCCTGCGCAGATTTCAGCATTTAGTCTGGGTTTACTTTCATCTTATCCTTTGGATACTACTGCTTTGAATATCATAGTCATCACTGAGGAAGTTATTGACAAATCAAAACCTTGGGGTTTTTTTGATGGTTCTGCTTTTAGTAGACCATAAATGTGTGGGGCTGGGGGTATACTCTACCTTAAAGATGACCATTATATTACTTTTAAAGTTGGGTTGGGGATTGGATCAAATAATTTTGCTGAGTTATCTGCTGTGAAACTATTTATCTATTTGGCTTTGGATAAGCAGATTTCGCATATTTAGATTTTTGGTGATTCATTGCTAGTTATTAACTGGATCTCTGGCAAATTCAGATGTCATAATATGCATCTTGATCAATTATTACATGAGGTTACCAGACTGAATGGTTTTTTTGAGCAGGCTGAGTTTTCACATATTTATAGGGAAAGAAACACTATTGCTGATAAATTACCTAATGATGGAGGGAAAGTTCAACATGGGTTTTGGCTTATCAGTGAGTATCATGGGTCTGGAAGACATGATACTTTTCAGGTCTTTTAAGTTTATTAGTTTTGGGGACTGGGGGGAATTTTTTCCTTGATCTTCTGTTGATGACATTTTGGAACATAATGTTTCAACTTTTTATATACATGGATGTATATTTGGTCGGTTAAGATGATTTTGTATGGAATGCTGATCTTATAATTGGTCATGCTTGCTTTAGCAGGACTAAAAGTTTGGCTTTATTTGTTCAGCTGGGACAAGTCAGTTCTGGAGCAGTACTTTTTATGTTGAAGCAGTATATACATTACTGTCTTTTTGACCAGTATGCATATATACAAACTTGATTTGTATGGTTAACAGTTTCTTGTCTGCTCTGAGCAATAGTTGCTGTTTTTTGATGGATATTGGACAGTTCTTGTCTGTTTTTTTATGGTGCAGTATTGATGTAGTCTAGATTTTTGAATGTTGTCTAGGGTAGTTTTCACATGTTTATTGCAGACTTACTTGAATAATTTATGGTTACTATTTGGACTTGTCAGTTTCTAAGGACACTTGAATGCTATTATTTGACACTTGAATGCTATTTTGGACACTTGAATGCTGTTTGGAGTAGTGATGTGCTGGTATTTGGGAAACACTATGGTCTTGTATACTTGCAGAGTTTATGGAAGGCCTGTAAATGTTTTTTACTGGTTTTGGCATGGTTTTCCAATGTCGTTGATGGATATTGGACAGTTTTTGAATAGAAAGTTTTGGCATGGTTGATAGATATTGGACAGTTTTTGTCCATTATGATGCTGTCCTGGTTGATGGATATTGGACAGTTTTTGTTCGTGATGATGCTATCTGGTTTTTTGAATGTTGTATGGGGCAGTTTATTCAGTTTTTTGCACTTGAAGAACATAGTACTGATGGGTACTTATTTGGACTTGTTAGTTTTTAAGGAGTAGTTATGATACTATTTGGACACTTATTTTGAATGTTGTTTGGAACAGTGTTTTGCTGGTGTTTGGAAAACACTATGTTGAAGTGTTTTTGGAAGACTTATGTATTTAACATGGTTCTCCAATTTTTTATGCTTTTGAATAGCTTATTATCGAGCTGAATATTTTGGATATATGGTCACTTATCAATTTGATGATAGTAGATCATCCACACAATGTATTTTGTATTTTATATATAAAATAGGATTTTTTTCTATAGAAAAAAAATTAATTATTATTATCAATAAAGAAATGTTTTTTTAATTTAATTGTACACAAAATAATTATCAACTATAATCTATATTGTTAAATATTATTTTAATTCAGATGTTTGTTAATAAGAAAATTAAATGCTTTTGCAACCCTTTATTAACTTTATGGAAACTTACTTTTTCATGTAGTTTATTATCCATTATTCTTGATGTACTATGTTCATATCGATGAAGAAAGAGTTTCTCTACAAATTTACAAGATCTTAATTGCATCCTCTTTGCATCAAAAGTGAGATTATTATTTAAATTTCACTTATGAGAAGTTTGATTGTATGGTTAACATAGGTGTTGATTTTTTTATTTTCATAGTTATCAGATTAATAAGTCATTAACGAAAGTTTACGTTTTAATTATATTTTGACATTTTGATGTATAGATTATGATAAAAGGAATGGAAATTAATATTATGAAATTAAATTTTATTATAATTTTTAATGATTTTAATATGTTATAGATTTTTATGGTTTTTTTTTTCAGAGGACATATATAGATCGCGTAGTTTGATTAATTTTTCTTCCATAGAGTTAATTTATTTTTATTTTCCAATGTTTTTGTAATGCTTCTAATATCATATATTAAATAAATACATAATTTTTTTAAAACATTTTATTGCTATGAATTGTTGATGTTTGCCTCGTTTTCTGTAATGTCTATTTTTAATTAATTTTATTAAATGATCAATTTTTCACTTTTTTCCTTATTTTGATCTTTGACTAGTTTTGATGTCTAGGTCTCCAAATTGACCCAAATTCTCCCAAATATTCTCAGAAGGTGTATGAGTGATATTAAGAATTTAATATAATGTTCAAGGATGATTTATGACCCTCCAATTACTTCTGCAAACTTGTTTAATATTCTGGTCAAAGTAGGAGTCTTTACTAGCAAATTGGAGTTCCAATTCCCCCTGGGTAAATGCTGGAAATGACTTCTCAAATGCTCCCAAACCCACTTGAATTTCTGAACAGAGGAAGAGGATGTTTAAGGGACATTTTTAAGGTCTCATATGCATCATTATTCAGTTTATACAGGCTGTTATGACCCTCTCCCAAATAGCTACAAAATCACTAATTCGACTCTTGGGGAAATGGCATCAAATCTTCTCCAAATGCAATTAAACTGAGTAAGATGAGTTCAAATTATTAAGTGCTGAACATGAAAATTTTAATAATCATAAATTACATTCCATTCATCATAAATATATCAGAGAGACATTCTCCCATTCGAAATAATCAGCATTACCATGGCATACAACAATATAGTGGGGAAATGGTCATTGTTTGCTCATTAATATTCACTTTTACATGCAACCCTTTGGTATTTAGACCTGATAATTTATGAGGATGAAGAAAAAACCATATTGAACTTATTACAATCAGAAATGTACCATTAGAAGCTTGAAATCATCAGCATTCAATGGAATACATCAATCTAGTGGGGAAATGGTCATTGTTTTCTCATTAGTAATCACTTTTACATTCAACCATTTGATATTTCAATTAAGACTCTCCAAGAATGAATACAAAAACATATTAAACTTATTCCAATCAGAAATAGATCAGGAGAAGCTCACCCAAAGCGCGATCCCTCCATGAGCAAGAATATGCAATAAAAACTGGAAATGGTTGAGAGAATGTGTTGCAATAGAATCAACCATGAGCTACCCTGTATATTACACTTGTAAATAAAAAAATCCATTGAATCTCCATGAAATACCTAAGTGGCCTCTCCAAAACCAACTTTGATGGGAATATTTCACCCTCGAAATTGGCTAAGGCAAGAAACTAGTCATCCACTAGCTCTCTCAATTCACAAATGATAAAAAGTTCTTCTCCTAGTTGATTCCTATATTTTATAAACATAATTATATTTATAAGGTTACCAATCCATCCATAAAATTGATCCAATTCGAATTAGGGTGTGTGCTCATTATTTTCCACGTGTCCTCCTTTTCCTAGCCTTCCATTTTCCCCCAATTCAAGTAGGAGCCCATTGAGCTTTCCCAACTCACATGAGCACCCTCTTGGGTACTCTATTTTGACCTGACATGTCAGATATGTCATATTTCAGCCTTCATATCTTATTTTTGTCATAGGTGTCATAAAATATTCATCATTGTTGTCATAGAGCTAGGAAATCTAATCCAAGTGTCTCACTAGCTCCAAAATGACACTTCCTCTCCCATGTAAGTTACATTTCCTTCCAAATTCAACCTATGATGCATATGGCCAAGTGTATTATCCTTATAACTCATACAATAACATTTAGTCTTCCCATGGATTCGAAATTGCAAGAGGAGGATGCCATATGGCACATAAATTCTAGCTTGTATGGGCCCCATAGTCTCCATGCTCCATTAACACTTCAATTTTCTCTTGTATTTATTTATATTTCTCCTTTATTAAATATTTATTCCATTCTAATTTTCAAACATCATTCATTGTCCCCCTTATTCCGAATCCCGAAGCTTCCACCCCCAACCTAGGAAACTAGTAATTTTCCTCCATGGAAATTATTTGACCCTTAGCATCAATTTGACAAAATCCCATGAATATGAAAAATGTGATTAGGCCATTGTGACCCAGTGCAAAAATTGGGACATGAAAATCCCTCCCTTCCCAATATTGGTTGTCCTCAAGCAATTTCACACGTGGGTGTTGAAGAACCTACTTTCTGTATTGTTCTTTGAAGTTGCACATGAGTTTCCCAACTTTGAGTCTTTGAGATTCCAAGAATATTTTAGAGAGGAACCACCATGCTTGCTACTGCACTACTTTGATTAAAATCACTTTATTAAGTGGGGAATCCATCCCCCATACTGCTTTTTTCCGAAAAAATTTAAAATCAATGGGACTAAAATTATCCCAGGGTCCCATTGCTTGTATTACACTCCAATAATTAAGAGTGCTCTCCAACCCATGCCATTAGGAAAGATAATTTTGGGATTTCATTTTCTTGTATGCATTCTTCCAAACATCATGAGTACATAATATATATCATCAAAGTACATAACAACATAATAAAAATGTACATCAAGGATGTGCCTTATCAAAAAATCATGAAAGTGCTTATACCTCCAAGTAAGTAGACCACCATTTTCCAAGTGCATACAAGATTCAAGTGACCAATAAAATATGCTCCAATGACATAGGTGAGGATCCCATGTCCGATAATGTTGCTCCAAAAATATATAATGTGCATCAATATAATCAGCCTTGTGTTCTTTCATCCAAGGAGTGAATGAAGAACCTCCACCAAAATATGAACCAAATAAGGAGCAAAGAAAACATGAAGACTTAAAGTGGATCAAAGAAGTCTCATCAATAATAGAACTCCCATAGAAGTACATGGAACTATATGGCAATGATAGAACTCTTTTGTAGCAATCGAAGTTGGGTATGTATATCTTTGATATATCTGCTCAAATTTCCAAAGTAATAAAAACAAATGATATTGAGATGTTAGATAGAACTTGATATTTACACAAAAGGAATTTGTTCATTTTCCACACTGAAATAGAGGTGTTATAGAAAAAAATGGCACTTCTCCACCTGTGACGACACTTACATGTTTTGGTCGCATGGCGACACTTGCATGATGACACTTCATGAACTTATTGTCGCTCACCCAAAGGAAATTCAATGGATGGAAGAGACATATTTGGGACTTATGTAGCATTCCCATATCTCTTTCATGGTTCATTGGATACTTAGGAGGTTGATGAACACTTTTCTAGACCAAATCACCTCCTGAAAACCCCTAAAAAAACCCTAAAATTTGCATTTTTCCCCAAAACACCCCTTGCACATGGTCCACTAGTGTTTTTAACCTTGCACATACATGTTGTTAGTGTTACACAAGCATGTTACACACAAATTTCCTTTGGTTCACTAGCTTGTACCTCAAAAATGCTCAAAAAATATAAAAACTTTGAATTTTGGGTGGTTTGGGTAGTTTTGGAACTGCCTCCTCGATTGTAACTTCTCCTTCCTTGACTCTACCTCTTCCATTTTCTATATAAGAGAAGGAGAGGGGTGTTAGTTTTTCCTAATATCTTATTATATTATCTAGGATCTTTATCTGAAAGAATAACAAGCATAGCAAGATGCATAAGATATAAAAGATACACAAGACACAAAGTTTTTCATCGGGGAAACCATAAAGGAGAAAACCCTACAAACTTCCTTAGAATAGTAAGATGATCAAAAGTAGTGATAAGAAGTATACATCAAATATCTATCTCTCCTCCTATGTCTGTCTCTCTCTGTCGCATATGAACTTGAGACTGTGAGGTTTGTGTATAAACGAGGGAGAGAGACTCCTTATTTATACCTTTTCAAGTCATTGACCAAACACAAGACTCGGGCCTACATGTCTTCTCACACAGGGCCCACTCCTCCTAGAGAGTTTACAAATACATATTACATGATGTTACACTAGGGGCTAATTCCCCGACTTACAACAGAGGTTGTACCTCAAGGTATAGACACAATTTAGACATTCGTAAGGGGTAACACACATCCCCAATGGGGGTACAACAACATATAATGATAATATACATCAGAATATCTTCTAAATTTACAAATACATCAACACTCCGTCTTGACTAGGAAGGCATTTTCTCTCTTCACAGTCATCAACACCTCTAGTCAAGTCTTTGTTGATCCTGATTTTGTCATCATTTTTGGTTGATAAATTTGCTCCGTCTGCATTAATTTTTTCACTTTTTGGCATACTTCTTGCTATTCAGACTATCAATTAAACCCAGGTATGCACATATTTGAATATACAAGTCTTGGTTAATTCTCACTATTTCATGGTTTTATTTACAATTATGTGATATTTGTAAATGTGCTTGGTGTATAGACTTGTTTTGCAGGTTTTGATTTCCAAACGAACCTTCATGCAGACACACATTCACACCAAAGATGCACATTTGTATTTAAACTGTCATACAACCTTCTGTTTCTGTCGTGGCTTTGTTGGTTGGAAATTCTGAGGCGTCAAAAGCAAACAATGGTCTTATTGATCTGTTGGCCACACATTTCCAATGGTGTGAGAGTCCTTTCTCTAGAATATTCGAGATCCTATTCGCTCAGCCTGACACCACATCATCTATCTACGTCAACAAAGATTAGCATACCAGCTGCGCACACGAGGCAAACCGACGCCATGATACTAGGAAGATGATTTGTGCGCTATCGTAAATCATTATACAGTCGTTTGTTTAGCGGTTAAGATTTCCTATTATTAGAGCGGTTGACCACTGAAAGGGTCGACCTGCTCTTCCATTGTAAAAGTATAAAAGCCGTCGCCGGACGAGAATCAAAATCCAATATCTAGTAATCGCAAGCATAGAAACTCTGTAAAACTCTGTTCCAATGTTTAATAAAATTCTATTTCAGCTTTGGATGTATGATTTCATCTTCTGTAAGTGATTGATCAATTTAATCGCATCCCCCGATTGCTTAGAAGGGCCCCTCAATAGCTGAAGGACTTTTATATGTATATTTCCGTTGTTTCCTTTCGTAGATAAGTAGTTTCTGTTTTAAATCATTGTATGTAATTCAAGTTTCCTGTAATTGATAATGCTTTGTTTCCTAAATGTTTATTTTCTGCTATTAATATAATTCATGTTTTGTTGTTATTATCGTTTATACCTTCAGAATTTAGAAGTGATCAATCGCACATAGTTATTTTCAGCCTTTCTTTCAGTTTGTTCTCTAATTTCATATTTGCAATTAGCTAGAGTTTAATCAGTTTAATGTTTCAGGCTTAGTTCACAGTTAGGTTCAATTCTGTTGATTTTGCTATAACTATAGATAAAAATTGCATTTATCTTTTATTTTTTTATATTATACAATAGGAAATGACTTCCCTTCTTAGAGGTAGATTAACATAAGTGTTTTTCTATTATTTCAATTGCTAAATAGCTTAGTTATTGTCTTTTTATGCACTAAAGCCTCATATGCATAAACCAGTTGCTGTTAGGGTCATTTAAGTTGTTTATTTCGTATTTTACATTATTTTTCCTCATTCGGATTGTCATTCGAACTGTCATTCTATGTTGTCAACCAGACTATCGTTCAAAATTTCATATTTACTGTTTTGTTTTATACATGTTTAAAGTTCATTTTTCCTAGTTTTTGAATTGTGTTATTTTCTATAGTTAACTGGTAATCATATATAATTAGGACCTTATTTTAAACCACATAAAGTATCCATTAAGCTCCGTAATAATTCTTAGCTTTCATTTCTTTTTGCTTTAGTTTGTTTTTGAGTTGTGTTTCTTTTGTTTTTGATTCCTTAATTGGTTATTGCTTTAGAACTTGTCAATTGCATTTCTAGTTTGATCTAGCTTATTCTGATTTAGATTGATTAAACTTGTTAATTTTATCCCCTAAAAAGTACATTAGTTCTTTATGATTTGATCATCATTTCTAGCATAGGATCTATCCTCATTCTGTAGTTACTGAAGATGTTCATAGAGTAGGATTCGATTTAGAAATAAAATATCTTTATTAAGTTTTCTACTTGCTTCTAAATTATATTTATTTCCTTGAATTTATTTCATACTTTACCTATATAGAGTAGTATACCTCCAACCCCAACGTAGTCATTGAAATAGTCTTGTTTCTTGATTAATAGATCAATTGTTAATAATATCTCTTTTCAATTAGAGTCATTTGCTTATAGAGAATAAATCACAATGTTTACTATCACTTGTAACTCGACACTCTTTTGTTTGCACCTCTTTGTATAAGTTCAATTATACCTAATTCCGTTCAGTTTCCTAATTTCCTTTGAAAGTCTTTTTGACACACCTGCTCCAGTTCCTATCACATTGAACACATATCCTCAAAATCCTCAAGGAGAATGGAACTAGATAATTTAGTTTAGTTATTGTGTATTGGTTAAGTGAATGTATACTTTAGTTATTGAATTTATTAGATATATCAAGTAGCTATAATCTTGCCTTAGATGATATAATCTCTTGTTTCCATATAGTTAGAGTTTTGAACTTGTTTATAGCCTTTCTAATTCCTAGACTAGAAATTGAATAAATAATAGATTTCCTATAAAGATTAGTTTACTTTTTGATCTAGTCTTGTTTCTTAGAGTAGTATTGTTTATATATTTTTAGTTATTGTTCATAGAGTACAGTAGTATAGCTTGATACTGCTCTAACCTATTGGTTTTTTCCAAGTCTAATTAACTTAATAGCTAGATTTCTAAATTTTGACTTGGTTTTTCATTTTGAAAGATCTTTCGATCTTTTCTTTGTTAAAATATTTCTACGACATCCTAGATACCCTTCTACCTTCTCATATATTTTGTGTCAACTCCAAGTTTACAAACCCTAGTCGATAATTAAATATTTGGTGATTAATTAAGAGAATATAACACCCAACATTTTTGCGTTGTTGTTGGGGAGTTGTTATGTAAGGTAGAATAGGTAGAATTCCCTTCTGAAGTTTATCAATATGCTAGTGGCAGGGAAGCGGTAAGACGAGAGGTAAGAACCTGTGCATCTATTATAACAGGCGCCCCCAAATCCAATAGTAATAGTAGTATTGTAGGTTTTCATGAACAAACCTAGAGATTCAAAAGGTAGATATGTTAGAACTAGTTCACAAAACTTTGTCAAAATTACTAGTAACCTTTACGGGGGGCGTAACACCCCAACCACTAACTCAATAGAAAGGTATCGAAAGACACACGTAAGAAGTGGTTCTACTTGGAAACCTAAAGATACTCTTTCGGGAGATCTTACAGGAGAAGCCATAGAAGGTAAAGAAACCCTGGTAGGAAGTTCTAAGGATCCCATTCCTAAAGAAGTTCTAGAGGGCCAACCATTGGAATCCCTCAACCCTCCACTAGTGCAAAAAATCTAACGATACAACTTTCTCACTAGTAGGGGATCCAAAATTCGCCAATTTCATTGATCCTGATCGTCACATGCCTCAATTTCCAAAACAATTTTATGTTATTGAGGAACATTATGTTATATTTTATGCTAAAGTTTGTAATTAATGACCAAGTGGGGTCAAGGATAATTTAATGTATTGTAGAATATTTTATTAATAAATAAATAAAAGATGAGACAACAGCTTAGGGAAGCTATTAAATGAGTGTTTACTGGTCACTTGGTGGAGGAGACTAGGTTGAGAGCATGTTGAAAAGTAGAAGCATCCTCAAACTACTTCTGGCTATTGCAGGTGGCAACTTCCCTATATTTGTGGTCAAGATTCCCCAAGAAAGTGGAATAGGAGTAGGTGGCTCATTAAGTAAAAAATGACCCAAAAGAACTAGGCATGCTAATAAAGCTTCTCATTGAAGACAATTGAGGTTGCTCATTCTGGATTGGTGATCATTTTGAGTGAATGAAGTACACATGAGAAATTCGATGGAGGGGACTAGCTGAAGTGAGTTTTAGGGGATAAGTGATGAAGATTGAACTTGTGCAGCTATTCTAAGCTGGATTTCATATTGTTGTAAGGAGGGTTGAGTTACTACTGAATATTCAGTAGAGTTGTAGAGGATCTCAAGATTACATCTCTCACCCAGTACTCTACCAGGAGGACCAGGAGACAGGCTCGGGGGTCTTGAGAAATTGTAGACTAAGATTTTCTCTAAGAGTTGGTTGGGAGGAACAACCTCCTTAAGCTGTTGTCACCTCATCTATTTGATAGGTTCTACTTGTTTAGGTTTAATTATTATTTTCAGAAAAGGATTAAGAGTTTATCAACATTAGTACATTGTTATTTTATTATGGTTAATGAATAAGAAAGAACATTTGTTTTATTGAGAAAGTTAGTAATTAGTAGATTATGATTAAATAGTAGATATATTGCTAAGTAAAAGATGGATAGAAAAATTACTGTTATAGCTGATTTCACCACTCCAGGTGAATCACACTTTGTATGGCCTTCCCCTGTCCTGCTACAGACTCCTTAGACCCCATGGACCATTTTTTGTCCTTTGATGTTTCCTTGACCATCCCTAAAAACATGTGGAAAATGACACAGGTGACTTTTAAACTTATAAGCACGTATATACGCGGGTCGGACCACTAAAACCACGTACATCGAGATGTGTACAAAATCCAAATCCTTTTGGAGTTTTCCTTGACATGGATCTGACTCACTTGACTCCTGGCCTTCCCTATGCCTTGAGATCGCTCAGATTCGACCTTTCATTACCCCTTTGAAAAGCTATATAAGGAACCCCTTGGTACATTGAAGGCATAAGAGAGAATTGAGAGCAAAGAAACTATAGTCCATTGTTGCTAGAACTTATGCTTGAGTCTGCATCCCTTTGTCCCTTGGAGCATTGTTGTGTTCTTCCCAAGCTTGCCTTTTGTTTGTGAGATTTCTATCTAGAGATGGAGGATTGAAGTGGTGGACGCCCAAGTCGGGGATTCAGTTTCTCCGGTTTGCATATGCGTCGACAGAGGTTGTACCTTGTAATCTTTGATTTATATTAATAGAAATATCTTTTCTTGTCCAATAATGTGTGTTTGAATGAATATTTTATCCATTGGATTATGTCAAATTCTTATACATTATTGATTATATATGCTAGAATAGATCTAACACCATGATATATAGAATGCTTGTATTGTTTACTTGTTGTTGAGGAAGTAATCTATCAATTCAAGCTAAAGTTGGAAAGCTCAACGGGGATCTACTTCAACCATCCAGAATAAGGTACGAGGTCTGATCCTTTAGTGTTAGACATTTAATTTCTATTGCATATTCGAAAGGATTGATTTCTGGAGTCAAGCTGTCTGTTGTGGTACCCCAAGCCATAGGAATTTCTCTCTGTAACAGAATTGGTGACTTCGCTCGGGATGTTACTTGTTTTTAATTGGGGGTTTGCGGGCACAATGGGCTTGATATTCTTGACTTGCGCTTGACCTGCTTTTTACCACTGCCTTCTCTGTATACGTAGGTTTTTGGCCAAAATTCGCATATATACGTGGATTTTTGGCCAAAAATCGTGTATACATGCAGGGTTTTGGCCAAAATCCGCGTATACATGCAGGTTTTTGGCCAAAAGTCATGTATATACACAGCTGTTCTTTAAACAATCACGTACATCCTCCCTTTTGGTGAGTTTGATGTTGTGGGAAGTTGCTGGGTGGGTTGTGAGTGTGGTTGGGTCTTCCTTGGGTCTGATGTTGTCTGTTGGATGCTTCTTTTGCGACCAGAGACCGCTTTTTCATTGATTTTTCTTTGAAAGTAGTTTTAGTCATTTATCCTTTTTGTTTTGCCATTAGTGCATTACTCTTTTTTGTCTCAGTGTCTTGCTAGGCTTGTATTTTATACTTGCTACAGAGACTGAGAGTTTTAGATGAATTTTATTGCATTTTTCATTCTTTTATATTGGAAAATACAAAGTATTTGCACTCATAGTTGCATCTTAGATATGGATTTGAGGAGGTACTTGCATTGGATTGCTTGGATGAGAGTTGTGTTTAGGCTTTCATATAGGAAGGATTGAATTGGCATTTAGAAAGGAATATATATTTATGCATCTCATGTAGTGGCATACCCTATTTTTAATTTGACAAAGATTGCACTTAGCATTGTTTGTTATGGTGTGCATATTTACTTCACTGCTGAGTCATAACTTCATTAGTTACACGACCATTTTCCTTTGAGTAATTACAGCCAATTAAAATCAATGCTTAATTAAAATGAACTACACTCTTTTCTTTTATAGGGTGCACCAACAAGATTAGGTTTTAGGGTCTTGGAATAGTTCATTATGAGTAAATTATCCAAGACCACTAAACAACAACATGTATGTGTCTGTTCAGGTGAGAGTGTGAAAGTCCTTGGTATAATTAGTGTTTCTCAGGATCCTCCTCTTACAAGGGAGTTAAGCATGAGGCAGTGTGAGCGATTATGATTGGGATGACCCCTGGTTGTAATTGAGTAGTATCGGAGATATTTCTAGGATTGTATTCGTATCTGGGGGCTCTTTCAAGAGTTTCGCGCTTTGCTACCCTACCCATATGGTCAATCCGGCCTGCGACTGTCCACCTGATAATTTATTATATTGAGGTGACCTTAGTTGCCTTACCTAGGTTATCGAGGGGGTACTTGCAGAGGTTATTCTGTGAGTGTCCTGGGAAGGTAGAGGTTGGACAGCACAGTCACTTTATGCATTGAAGCTAAGGGCCACTATAATTGGTTAGGTACCTCTACTTGTAGTGTATGGGAGTTTCAATCCTCTCCTAGGTGAGACATACCTACTGCATTCAGGAGCTCACATATACTCCCCTTGGTTTGCTTGTATTTTTGCTAGAGATTTTCTTAGGAGTGTGCTCTTTGTGCACTAGTTCGCCTTTGGGATCACGGTTACTCGAGTATATTTATGATCTATCGAGTTTGGGTCCTTTTATTTTTGGCATGCCTGGTATCCTATCACCCATCCTTGGTCCTAGTACGGACCCTAATGTCAGACTTGGGGGAATCACAACCCCTTACCGTGCTCATAGATTTGGGAATGGTCATATTCCATCCTCTAGTCCATTTGTAGAGGATTTTTATTCCCTTCGCTTGGTATTTACACTGATGGTCACCCTCATGGGGGTGGTCGTGGATATGTGAATGTTGGGTCTACACTTTACATCCCTTTTATGGCCGATCATCCACCACATTGTTTCCTTTGAATTTATTTGTCATGATCTTTCCTCCCTATATACTATAGTTTGGATTCTTTATTGACTATTTTGGGTTGTTTTGGACTTATATGGTTGTCATGTAGGGTCCAGTTTTTGTACACTCTCTCTGAGGTTTTTACCTGTTTGTGCCTATCATAGGTATTATGTGTGAACTAGCATATAGGTTAGGATGTCACATCCGCTTGCACTTATGCATTTCCTTATGACTATTCCATCTTAACCTTAGGTATGAACCCATTCCATGGTATCACAGAACCTTCATGCTACTCTTAGAAGGGATACTATGTGAATGGTAGAGCTTTCCTATACATGGGTGTCCTAGTCTGCTCCCCTTTGCATTTGGTACCCATGCTGTGAGTCCTCTCTTAGGTCCAGGAGTTGTTTGTATAGTATTTCCATGACATTTCGCAAGAGCCTCATACTCCTCTTGATCTTTTGCTGGCTTATTTCCTTTAGGACTCCCTTATGTCAAGTTGTGGTTGCATTATCATAAGCTATGCCTGCCTTATTGAGCTCTATGCTGGCTTCCCTGACATTGCGCTTCAACCATATAGCCCGAGCTTGTCTCATGTCTAGCCATGCAGAGCCATCTTTTATTTCCTTCGCAGCTTGTTTCCCTTTTACCGGGAGGGGATTTTCCCCTGAGTGTCGATAACCTACACATGTATCCTTGCATTGAGCATAAGTATGTTCCATTGCTTGGAACTAGTTTGTTTTCCCTTATGACACTCGTCTCCTCCTAGTCTGTAACTATAAATCCATTTTATTCTTTTTCAAGCTTTTTAAATAACTAAAAAAGCCCAAAAAGATAAAAAAACTAAAAAGCCGGACAAGGAAAGATATTATCCGTGGCAGCTGTCAAGTCATGTCGCCTTTGAATAGAGCACTATATATCACATCCATTGGTTGGGTTATAGTTTGAATTTAGGAGCTGTACTCATTTATCTGAGTTTATCTCCACCGACTAGTTAAGCTTCCAGTCACTATTGAGCCTTTGTCGATGCCTCCTATGTTGCAGAGATGTCCTAGTTTGTATATTGAGTCTATGCTGCCTTCATTCAGTCACCATACATCGTTATGCTCTTGGTCAAAGGAAGTTGAAGCCTGAGTCGGCCATTCCTTAGTTCTCTTAAATTTCGATGTCGTCCATTCCCGGTATAGTTATTGGTTTGTGCACCTTATGATCGGGTCTTTCCACATTATACATCTTTGCTGAGTACCTCATGTTAGATGATGGGGTATGCCTTAATGCCCTCCTTCCAGTGGATGTCATCCCATCGACTTCAGATCATTTATTCTGGGATTGGAATCTAGAGTCATTTTGAGTGCCTTGAGACTTGCAGTCATCAGTGGCAGGTTCTCTCGCCATCGACAGTCTTTGGGAATACATCAATGTCCCTTGATCGATGGATCCTCTCAATTGTTCGACCTCAACATATTTATTCACACTTGTTAGTTTTCACTCTAGTACCTTGATTCCCATTTTCATTATTGATGGGTGATCTCGCATCTGTTAATGGTATACATTAATGACCAGTAATCAGATGATGGACTAATATGTTCGACCTCGACACATCTATTCGCATAGTAGGACATGTAATCCTAGCGGTTTGTGTAGAAGACCTTCCAGATTGGTGGCATCTCTTATATGCTACCTCCTTGATCGTGCCAGTGTTCATGAGATTTCAGCTCTCATGACTTGATTCCAGTATATGTCAGACATTTCTAGCCATTATGGAGATCTTGATTTGTTATATATATTTATCCATTATGGAGATCATGGTCCTTTGTATATCTTCATCATGGAGATTCTGATCAATGTGTATTGTACGTGGCGATGACCACTTCTATGATATCTTTTATCATGCCTATTCATGGCCATTGTACTCTTATGTATCCAAGACTGCTATATGTATTTGCAGTTATATGCAGAGTTGTATTATTGTACTATGTTGATTGGATGGCTAGTCTTCCATTTGGGATAATTCATCACTCCACTTCTAGGATGGACTTATAATGTATTTCGGCCATCATGTGACCCCGCTGACCTCACACATTAGGGGGCATCTGTTATAGCTGATTTCACCACTCCAGGTGAATCACACTTTGTATGGCCTTCCCCTGTCCCACTACAGACTCCTTAGACCCGATGGACCATTTTTTGTCCTTTGATGTTTCCTTGACCATCCTTAAAAACATGTGGAAAATGACACACGTGACTTTTAAACTTATAAGCATGTATATACGCGGGTTTGACCACTAAAACCACGTACATCGTGATGTGTACAAAATCCAAATCCTTTTGGAGTTTTCCTTGACATGGATCCAACTCACTTGACTCCTGGCCTTCCCTATGCCTTGAGATCGCTCGGATTCGACCTTTCATTACCCCTTTGAAAAGCTATATAAGGAACCCCTTGGTACATTGAAGGCATAATAGAGAATTGAGAGCAAAGAAACTATAGTCCATTGTTGCTGGAACTTATGCTTGAGTCTGCATCCCTTTGTCCCTTGGAGCATTGTTGTGTTCTTCCCAAGCTTGCCTTTTGTTTGTGAGCTTTCTATCTAGAGATGGAGGATTGAAGTGGTGGAGGCCCAAGTCGGGGATTCAGTTTCTCCGGTTCGCATATGCGCCGACAGAGGTTGTATCTTGTAATCTCTGATTTATATTAATAGAAATATCTTTTCCTGTCCAATAATGTGTGTTTGAATGAATATTTTATCCATTGGATTATGTCAAATTCTTATCCATTATTGATTATATATGCTAGAATAGATCTAACACCATGATATATAGAATGCTTGTATTTTTTACTTGTTGTTGAGGAAGTAATCTATCAATTCAAGCTAAAGTTGGAAAGCTTAACGGGGATCTACTTCAACCATCTAGAATAAGGTACGAGGTCTGATCCTTTAGTGTTAGACATTTAATTTCTATTGCATATTCGAAAGGATTGATTTCTGGAGTCAAGCTGTCTGTTGTGGTACCCCAAGCCATAGGAATTTCTCTCTGTAACAGAATTGGTGACTTCGCTGGGGATGTTACTTGTTTTTAATTGGGGGTTTGCAGGCACAATGGGCTTGATATTCTTGACTTGCGCTTGACCTGCTTTTTACCACTTCCTTCTCTGTATACGTAGGTTTTTGGCCAAAATTCGCATATATACGTGGAGTTTTGGCCAAAAATCATGTATACATGCAGGTTTTTGGCCAAAATCCGCGTATACATCCAGGTTTTTGGCCAAAAGTCACGTATATACGCAGCTGTTCTTTAAACAATCACGTACATCCTCCCTTTTGGTGAGTTTGATGTTGTGGGAAGTTGCTGGGTGGGTTGTGAGTGTGGTTGGGTCTTCCTTGGGTCTGATGTTGTCTGTTGGATGCTTCTTTTGCGACCAGAGACCGCTTTTTCATTGATTTTTCTTTGGAAGTATTTTTATTCATTTATCCTTTTTGTATTTCCATTAGTGCATTACTCTTTTTTGTCTCAGTGTCTTGCTAGGCTTGTATTTTATACTTGCTGCAGAGACTGAGAGTTTTAGATGAATTTTATTGCATTTTTCATTCTTTTATATTGGAAAATACAAAGTATTTGCACTCATAGTTGCATCTTAGATATGGATTTGAGGAGGTACTTGCATTGGATTGCTTGGATGAGAGTTGTGTTTAGGATTTCATATAGGAAGGATTGCATTGGCATTCAGAAATGAATATATATTTATGCATCTCATGTAGTGGCATACCCTATTTTTAATTTGACAAAGATTGCACTTAGCATTGTTTGTTATGGTGTGCATATTTACTTCACCGCTGAGTCATAACTTCATTAGTTACACGACCATTTCCCTTTGAGTAATTACAGCCAATTAAAATCAACGCTTAATTAAAATGAACTACACTCTTTTCTTTTATAGGGTGCACCAACAAGATTAGGTTTTAGGGTCTTGGAATAGTTCATTATGAGTAAATTATCCAAGACCACTAAACAACAACATGTATGTGTCTGTTCAGGTGAGAGTGTGAAAGTCCTTGGTATAATTAGTGTTTCTTAGGATCCTCCTCTTACAAGGGAGTTAAGCATGAGGCAGTGTGAGCGATTATGATTGGGATGACCCCTGGTTGTAATTGAGTAGTATCGGAGATATTTCTAGGATTGTATTCGTATCTGGGGGCTCTTTCGAGAGTTTCGTGCTTTGCTACCCTACCCATACGGTCAATCTGGCCTGCGACTGTCCACCTGATAATTTATTATATTGAGGTGACCTTAGTTACCTTACCTAGTTTATCGAGGGGGTACTTGCAGAGGTTATTCTGTGAGTGTCCTAGGAAGGTAGAGGTCGGACAGCATAGTCACTTTATGCATTGAAGCTAAGGGCCACTATAATTGGTTACGTACCTCTGCTTGTAGTGTATGGGCGTTTCGTGCCTCTCCTAGGTGAGACATACCTACTGCATTCGGGATCTCACATATACTCCCCTTGGTTTGCTTGTATTTTTGCTGTAGATTTTCTTAGGAGTGTGCTCTTTGTGCACTAGTTGGCCTTTGGGATCACGGTTACTTGAGTATATTTATGATCTATCGAGTTTGGGTCCTTTTATTTTTGGCATGCCTGGTATCCTATCACCCATCCTTGGTCCTAGTACGGACCCTAATGTCAGACTCGGGGGAATCACAACCCCTTACTGTGCTCATAGATTTGGGAATGGTCATATTCCATCCTCTAGTCCATTTGTAGAGGATTTTCATTCCCTTCGCTTGGTCTTTACACTGATGGTCACCCTCATGGGGGTGGTAGTGGATATGTGAATGTTGGGTCTACACTTTAGATCCCTTTTTATGGCCGATCGTCCACCACATTGTTTCCTTTGAATTTATTTGTCATGATCTTTCCTCCCTATATACTATAGTTTGGATTCTTTATTGACTATTTTGGGTTGTTTTGGACTTATATGGTTGTCATGTAGGGTCCAGTTTTTGTACACTCTCTCTGAGGTTTTTACCTTTTCGCGGCTATCATAGGTATTATGTCTAAACTAGCATATAGGTTATGATGTCACATCCGCTTGCACTTATGCATTTCCTTATGACTATTCCATCTTAACCTTAGGTACGAACCCATTCCATGGTATCACGGAACCTTCATGCTGCTGTTAGAAGGGATACTATGTGAATGGTAGAGCTTTCCTATACATGGGTGTCCTAGTCAGATCCCCTTTGCATTTGGTACCCATGCTGTGAGTCCTCTCTTAGGTCCATGAGTTGTTTGTATAGTATTTCCATGACATTTCGCAAGAGCCTCATACTCCTCTTGATCTTTTGTTGGCCTATTTCCCTTAGGACTCCCTTATGTCAAGTTGTGATTGCATTATCATAAGCTATGCCTACCTTATTGAGCTCTATGCTGGATTCCCTGACATTGCACTTCAACCATATAGCCTGAGCTTGTCTCATGTCTAGCCATGCAGAGCCATCTTTTATATCCTTCGCAGCTTGTTTCCCTTTTACCGGGAGGGGATTTTCCCCCGAGTGTCGATATCCTACACATGTATCCTTGCATTGAGCATAAGTATGTTCCATTGCTTGGAACTAGTTTGTTTTCCCTTATGACACTCGTCTCCTCCAAGTCTGTAACTATAAATCCATTTTATTCTTTTTCAAGCTTTTTAAATAACTAAAAAAGCCCAAAAAGATAAAAAAACTAAAAAGTCGGACAAGGAAAGATATTATCTTCGGCAGCTGTCAAGTCGTGTCGCCTTTGAATAGAGCACTGTATATCACATCCATTGGTTGGGTTATAGTTTGACTTTAGGATTTGTACTCATTTATCTGAGTTTATCTCCACCGACTAGTTAAGCTTCCAGTCCCTATTGAGCCTTTGTCGATGCCTCCTATGTCGTAGAGATGTCCTAGTTTGTATATCGAGTCTATGCTGCCTTCATTCAGTCACCATACATCGTTATGCTCTTGGTAAAAGGAAGTTGAAGCCTGAGTCGGCCATTCCTTAGTTCTCTTAAATTTGGATGATGTCCATTCCCGGTATAGTTATTGGTTCGTGCACCTTATGATTGGGTCTTTCCACATTATACAGCTTTGCTGAGTACCTCATGTTGGATGATGGGGTATGCCTTAATTCCCTCCTTCCAGTGGATGTCATCCCATCGAATTCAGATCATTTATTCTGGGATTGGAATCTAGAGTCATTTTGAGTGCCTTGAGACTTGCAGTCATCAGTGGCAAGTTCTCTCGCCATCGACAGTCTTTGGGAATACATCAATGTCCCTTGATCGATGGATCCTCTCAAGTGTTCGACCTCAACACATTTATTCACACTTGTTAGTTTTCACTCTAGTACCTTGATTCCCATTTTCATTATTGATGGGTGATCTCGTGTCTTTTAATGGTATACATTAATGACCAGTAATCAGATGATGGACTACTATGTTCGACCTCGACACATCTATTCGCATAGTAGGACATGTACTCCTAGCGGTTTGTGTAGAAGACCTTCCAGATTGGTGGCATCTCTTATATGCTACCTCCTTGATCGTGCCAGTGTTCATGAGATTTCAGCTCTCATGACTTGATTCCAGTATATGTCAGACATTTCTAGCCATTATGGAGATCTTGATCTGTTATATATCTTTATCCATTATGGAGATCATGGTCCTTTGTGTATCTTCATCATGGAGATTCTGATCGATGTGTATTGTATGTGGTGATGACCACTTATATGATGTCTTGTATCATGCCTATTCATGGCCATTGTACTCTTATGTATCCAAGACTCCTATATGTATTTGCAGTTATATGCAGAGTTGTATTATTGTACTATGCTGATTGGATGGCTAGTCTTCCATTTGGGATACTTCATCACTCCACTTCTAGGATGGACTTATAATGTATTTCGGCCATCATGTGACCCCTCTGACCTCACACATTAGGGGGCATCTGTTATAGCTAATTTCACCACTCCAGGTGAATCACACTTTGTATGGCCTTCCCTTGTCCCACTACAGACTCCTTAGACCCCATGGACCATTTTTTGTCCTTTGATGTTTCCTTGACCATCCCTAAAAACATGTGGAAAATGATACACGTGACTTTTAAACTTATAAGCACGTATATATACGGGTTTGACCACTAAAACCGTGTACATCAGGACGTGTACAAAATCCAAATCCTTTTGGAGTTTTACTTGACATGGATCCGACTCACTTGACTCCTGGCCTTCCCTATGCCTTGAGATAACTCAGATTCGACCTTTCATTACCCCTTTGAAAAGCTATATAAGGAACCCCTTGGTACATTGAAGGCATAAGAGAGAATTGAGAGCAAAGAAACTATAGTCCATTGTTGCTGGAACTTATGCTTGAGTCTGCATCCCTTTGTCCCTTAGAGCACTGTTGTGTTCTTCCCAAGCTTGCCTTTTGTTTGTGAGCTTTCTATCTAGAGATGGAGGATTGAAGTGGTGGAGGCCCAAGTGGGGGATTCAGTTTCTCCAGTTTGCAGACGTTCCAAGCGAGGTTGTATCTTGTAATCTCTGATTTATATTAATAGAAATATCTTTTCCTGTCCAATAATGTGTGTTTAAATGAATATTTTATCCATTGGATTATGTCAAATTCTTATACATTATTGATTATTTATGCTAGAATAGATCTAACACCATGATATATAGAATGCTTGTATTGTTTACTTGTTGTTGAGGAAGTAATCTATCAATTCAAGCTGAAGTTGGAAAGCTCAACGGGGATCTACTTCAACCATCCAGAATAAGGTGCGAGATCCTTTAGTGTTAGACATTTAATTTCTATTGCATATTGTAAAGGATTGATTTCTAGAGTCAAGCTGTCTATTGTGGTACCCCAAGCCATAGGGATTTCTCTCCATAACAATTACCAAACAGTATTTTTCCACGCCTTTTACAAGGAAGTACTCTAGTACAGTAGGTATGCTTAATTTAGATAAGTAGATTTTCATTAACTCCGAATGCAAATGTAAATATTTACTTCTATAGTTTTATGTAAGTTATTTACAAAAATATAGTTGCACTTGTACTTTCTATTGAAAGTATGTACAATATCTAGACATAGGAAAGAGTAAATTTATATAATAAACACCAGTAAGTATAATATTTATAAAATATAAATCAATAGAAACACATAATATAAATTCAATAAATTTTTTTAAATAAATAAGTATAAGAATAGTGAAATATCTACTTAGGGTTTAACCTAGTTCTTAATATCTTAGATTACTTAACTATCTATTCAGAATTATAATTAAACTAGGTTTGTTGTAAGCACAGGTATTAATACTGCAAACCTCAAATAAACATATAGGGTTTGCAAGAGCTAGGATTTATCCCTAGGAAATAAATTATACATTTTATTTCATAATACAAAAACCTAGTAGATCTTTTCCAAATTTAATAGCAGTAGTAAATAATTTTAGTTAAAGAAAAATAATTACCGAGCTAATATTATTACTAAAATTTTTTTTTTTAGAGCGATAGATTATTCAATTATAATCCTTAAAGAGAAACAAAATATCTTATTTATCTAGTAATACTGTACAAACTAAATAAAAAATTTACCATAAACCTTTTACACCTAAATTTAAACCTAAATTAAAATAATGTTGTAAACAACACTAAGCTGTAACGAATATGAACAAGTATAGTGCCATTTTATATTAGATGTCAAGGCTTTAAATCCTGCCAAAATGACTTCTACAAGTCTAAACAGAAGTCGTAAAAACAAAAAATATTACAACTATAAATTACAGCAGTGAAAACCCTTCATCTGGTTAAAGAAATAATAAAAGTACTGTCATATCTATTTCTATAAAAAAGATCAACTTGAATCTTCAAGAAACCACCCAGTGGTTGGAAAATACTGTCACAGATTAGAGCCGAGTATTAAAATCAAATATCATTTACATCTTTTCAGGCCATGAAGGCTCAACAAAAACCATTAAGTTGTGGTTGCAGTAGCCTGAACATTTCCATACAACAACCTCTAGGGCTTTAAAGTTTTATAAAAATAAAGAACAATAACATAATTTTTAATGGTGGCTGAGCCATCAAATACCACGACGATGCTCCTATTCCTTCCACCATAATTTAAGTATAAGTAAAAACCCTCAGATATCATCGAGGCTTACTAGGTGAATGCGTTGCTAAAGATTTAGGAAAGTTTAGTATCCAGCTTGAAATCCAAGCCTGGAGAGACCTGCATATCATAACTATGTTAGCATCCTTGTAAAAAAAGTAATGAAAATCATGTAATTGTTAAACTATAAATAATTATAGGCCGTTACCTAGTAAAACTCATATTGGAGAAGTCGTGGAAGTGGAGCCACTAGAGCCTAGCTCGATGGCACCTCGGAGAAAGAACCTCAGGAACTATTTATGCGCAGAGTGCAGCGAAAACCTAAACCATGATATACCATGAGAAGGGAGAAAATCAACAAGAGGCAGAAGAAAATCCTCACTTAAAGACTTCTGTCCACCGTGCACTATGAACAAACACCCACAGTTACTAAAGACTATGGTGAAAGCTAGCCTCAATGCACAAGTGCCTCATCAACAGTCAACAAGCCTCAAAAACCAAGTATACTATCACCCTGCACAAGCTCACAAAGATTTGTAGGACGATCTTTTTATCTTAGAGGTAATATAGAACCATGGCGGCCACGAGCTCTCAGCTGGGCCACTCCACAACTAAAGAAAACCCTCACAATGCAAAAATAGGGTTAGGACAATTTCTTAAGTCAACATAACCTAATTTCTAAATCACCTCCATGTGTCCCCAATAGTTTCACACTCGTGGGTTTGAAACCATAGCCGAGTTTTAATCTGCAACAATCATTTAGGTAGCAAGTCAATTAAACATTTCGATGATATATTATCATTGTTAATAGCGTTTTTACGCTTGGTTGTATTGATAGCTAGTTTTTAAACCATAGGATAAAAGAATTAGTATTTCTTTTAAATTGCTATTGTCTACTAGACAAGTTAGGATAATTACTTTCTAACTATGTTTGTAGAATATAAATAAAATTGCTATATTCATAATAGTAAAACATTATTGGAAGAAACAATTTACTCATCCTTGGAAGTGATTCACATAAATCTTGTAGATTGAGAGTAATTTGTAAAACTATAGCACACTAATTACAAGATATTCTCTAGTAATTATGATAGCAACAATATCTCAAGGGAAATACAATTTATAACAATTGTATTTGAAAGTGTAGTTATAGCTATGTGGGTACACTAGGGAACAAGTTAAAAATACAAGAAGTATAAAGATTAATAAAGTGGAATTTTAAAGTTTGAAGATGAACTCATTTAAATATAAATGAAACCTTGGACCAATTTCTGCACACAATGCGTAGTTGGGTAATCAAGCAGGTACAACCTATCTACTCTTTCATATGAGTCTCAATGTAAATCAATGTCTGATTGTGGAGAAATCAGTTTAAGAGTTAAAATTTATAATCTATCTATTAAGAAAACACCTAATTATAGAAACTCAGGAGTAAGGGTAAATTTTTGTAATACTTTTAAACAAGTATGTTGACATTATTGAAAAGAAGAGCTCATAGAAAACTAAGCTTTATAAACAAGAAAACTAAGTAATAGTTTAACATCATAAAGTATTTTTATTTACATAAGAATTCAATTGAGTATGAGTAGAACCAAAACTCCAACTGCCAAAACTCCAACTTCTATTACGACAGATATGTAAATTTAGGTAGTTACAAGCGAAACATTTCTTTTCCTTACAAAAACCTTAGATCATAAATACTTATGAGCAGAAGCAGGAGCTTTCTTTAGAGAAGTTCTTAGTCAACTCATTTTGAAGAATCTAAGCATTTAGTTGAAAACTACTTGATGACTTATTTGGCTCCATTTTGGTAGTAAATTGAATATGTATCTAAACCATCCTTACACAGTTTTGTTCTATCATCATTATGTAGTTTGACGATTTTTATGAATGTCAACATTACCTCTTACAAGGACAAGCTGCAAATAAACATTTTAAATACTTGCATTTTATCTTATGCTAGTGAAGTATCTTTCTTGATCTGGATATTTTACTGGAACAAAACGCTTACCTGTTAGAACCTGTAAAAGAACCATCATTTCAACGGTGTTAGCTGTAAGCTAAGTAAGCCCCGATCACACCTAAGAGTTCTCCCTACTTGACAGAAAAAGACAATAACACACTGAACATTAGTTAAGATGCAGAATTCTTTTCTACTTTCTGAAAAATACAACTGCTATGTTTTACAGTACTAACATAGTATTTAAGATAAGCTATTAATTTATACATAACCAAATAAAAGAAGTGATATTTGTTATTCTTTTAAAACTGTTTAAATATCTGCTAACAGTTAATGGTTTAAATATCTGCTAACAGTTAATGGTTCATTGGAAATGACACTTGACATTTTATGTTACATGAAAAGTTTTAAATTTTTACGAATTTTTGAGTTATTACACTGCTCAGGTAAAAGCTCTATTTGGCAGCTGAACTAATACAATCATTTCACAGATTAAGACATCCATAGTAGAACCTACCATCCCTATATATCCTAATAAAGATACATATAATAACTTCTCTCATTAGAGGAATATCTCCCCTGAAAAAGAACGTTGGGAAGCCTCATTATTACCTCAAAAGGAACCTCCTAGGTACACTTACTTTAAAAATCGACTCTACATGGAGAGATGGGGAGAGAATGAAGATCATGATAAGGTTAGAAATGATGAAGAAGAAGGATAAAATTAAACTGAGTCTACCTTCAGGTTTCCTATCCTAGACACTGCACATGATAGAAATATGAAGAGCATCCCTCCTTCTTCATTACCTACTTTCTATGGGAAAAGTAATGAAGACCATAACACATTTTTGTTCGAGTTTGACATTCTTTGTAGAAGCTATAACTATCTACAAGATGCTCACAAACTGAAACTTTTCCCTACTACACTACATTTTTTTTCTTTAAGATGGTTCAAGTGATTAGGAGAGTATAGTATCAGAACTTGGGAAGATATGAAAACCACATTCTTGTGGAAATATCAAGAGTATTGCAAACCTAGAGAATCCCGAAACGATATTTTCAAGATATAGCAACTCAAAGATGAGATCTTAGAAGATTATCTTGAAAGGTTTATTTATACATTACGTAAGTCTAAATATAATGACCTTCAAGAGATGCAATATAGACACTCTTCCTTAAGGGGATCTTAGAAGACCTGGTAGAAAACAATAATCTCATGGCATCTAGCAATATCCCCCACAAACCCTTTGCAAAAATCGGTGAGATGTATAGAAATTACTCTAGAAGTAGGGGTAAAGTTGGGAAAAATCTTCGGGAGCCATACGATCGAAATATAAAAGGGAACACCTCTAGTTCTGGAGGGGTCACAAGGATAGAATTAGGAAACCTATTGGAAAAATTCAAAACTGATATTTTAGGAGCAACGGGTTCTCAACTAGATGCTTTACAAGCCAAAAAGAGGCAAGAGGAAGATAGAGCAGCAATGAGCAGTTTCTGTCCAAGATACAGGACTAAGCATCCCCAACAAGAATGGCCATTGAACAATATCTCCATATGTCACATCTGCACGGATGACCATACAATAGAGAACTTCCCATTTTTACTTGGGTTACAAGCCATATATAAAAGTGGGGATGTTGGTGAAACATATAGGAGGCCTCCTTGGAAACCTAGAGACCAACCAACATATCATAATTTGTCATTGCAGTGCCCATCCTATTATCATCCCTACCAACAACCCCAACAATGGAACACTTCAAGATGGCAGAATTGGCCATCCCAGTACCCTCCTCCTCCTCCTCATTTTACTCAGCATCAATATTTGCCACAAGGATGGAGGGGACAAGCATATCCTTAGTCACCACCTATCTCCGTACCTAATCATCCTTATCCTCGGCACCCACCCAATATCCAACAATTTTTTCCTGGGTTTGTGCCTCCAATTCCCCTTATCGCATAACAAGATCATCATTTACAGAATACAAACCCCCCATGACCTACATTACTACACACACAAGCGATACCTAACCCAAATAATAATCCAACTCAATATCTCAATAGAATTGAGTTGAAAATGCTTCCATCCTACGTTGTTTCGACTGTACCTATGCATGAGATCCAATTACGATATGGAAGAGTTGTGAATAACAAACCCAAGTCATCAGTCATCATTCGTGAGGAGAATGAAGAAGAAGAAGACCCCAATGAAGTCATGAATGATGCCATTTTACAGGATGATGATATTTCAAATATTTCAATGCATACCCATCCTCAGTAAGAACCAACTCAGGAACAAAAAACCCCTCCATTTCCAGAATGGTTAGCAATAGAAAAAACCCGTGATTCATCCCGAGTATGATATTTTAAATGAACTAAAAAATGTCTGTGTCAAGATTCCTCTATTACAGGCTATTAATGATATACCAATTTATAGTTTAGTAATAAAGGAACTTTGCATTAAGAGACTAGGAAAGAAACAAAAATACCCCCCACAAATCATGTTATAGGAGAGATGTCTGAGTGTATGACAGACCACTCTAGAATTGAAAAATATACAAATCTGAGAAGCCCAACAGTAATTGTAATTGTAAATAATATTTCCATAGGAAATACACTCATTGATCTAGGGTATTCTATTAATATGATGACCACCAAAGTCTTAGAAACTTTACAGTTGGGGCATTTTCTTCGACTTGCCCCTACAATCCTAGAACTAGTAGACCAGACTACTGTGAAACCTATTGGGGTTCTAGATGACATTGTTGTATCAGTAGCTTCATGGAAATATCCCATTGATTTCATGGTAGTAGAATAAAAGGATCCTTCTAAAGGACATCCTATTATTTTGGGAAGATCATGTTTGGATACCGCTAACACCTTTATAGGATGTAGGTATGAGGAAATGACCATTTATAATGGGTTGTCTATGTAGAAACTCGATTTATACCCCCGAGCACAACTTGTAACTGAAAACTTGTGGTGGTTAGACTGCCCTTTTAGGGATGAAATGTTGTTGGGGCTCCATTGTTAACAACCCTAGAGTTTGGTAACTCCGTGGTTTTGGTGAAAGCTTGTAAGCGGAGTTACAGCTCAAAATAGTTTTAGGGGCGTCGGGGTTGAGTCAAAGACTTCTGTTGTAATAAACCCATGGTTTAAGTCCAGGGTTTAGGGTTTGGGATACCCATGGTTTAAGACCATGGTTTTGTATTAATGCGCTGTATAAATATGCGCTTGTGTAAAGAAGTGAGGTTAGGTTTTTGAATGTAAGAAAGTTAAGGTGAAGCTAAGGCTATTTTGTAAGTGAAGGATAAGTCCCAGCTGAGTGCGTGGACAACCTCTGCAGCTGTGTGCGTAGAGGGGTTGTAAGTGATTAAGGAAATCTGTAGCTATGTGTGCAGAGACCTGCTGCTATGTGCACAGCTTTGAGGGCTGAAGAGATCTGCAGCTGAGTGCGCAGATCAGAACTGTGATTTTGTAGAAAAGTTGAATAAAACACAGTTCTATGGACGTAACCCCTACACTGGGGGTGAACCATGTTATACCCGGTGTTGTGGTTCTTGTTTGATTTCTGTTCTGTTCTTTTATGCATTGATAAGTATAGATATATTTGATAAATAAGATCTCTGCTTAATAAATAGCTTCGCTGTGAACTCCCAGTAAGCGTTAAGCAAGTCACGGTGTTATTTAACTGCGAAGATATATATAAATATATGTGAATAATTAAGCACTGTGTTAATTGCTTATAAAGTTGATAAAAGCTAAAGGTACAGTAATCTCCCTCTTTTGCTTGCAGAAACCTGATTCTGCGGCACCCCATAGCTGTTTCGGGTGAGACTGCAACCTGTTCACAGGTTGTTGCCGAAAGGGCCAACACTGTGGGTCTTTTGTTGGTGCGAAGTTAAAGATATAAAACCTGGGTCTTCCCTATAGCCCAACAAAGTGGTTCCGTTGCCGGTTGAACTCAGTATTTGCGTAAGAGGGGTTTATGTCATACCTTGAGGGCTATGTTCTGGAGACCCTCTGTGAAAGAAATCGATGATTGGCTGGATGAGACTTATCTGAAATTCACTGAGCAAGAAAACAAAGATCCGTGTCATAGCGCAAACGACTTCTTACAAAGGTATGTTTTTTGTGATGTTTATGAAATTTTATTTGGTAGTATCCACATAGAGTTGCACCAGTGGGTGTCCAGGTTGGCCGAGAGAAGAATGAACTTCCTTGGAGGTCAGTTTCCTGTGTGGACCCCTGCAAGAATAAACTTGTTGAAAAGAGTAAACAACGGGATCTCTCGCACTATTGATTTCTGGACGACGCAAACCCTTGAGGCATTCATGACGGAGTTCACCATTGACACGAGTACTTCCTTTAGTGAAGCAGGGCGATAGTTCTTCAAAGGACCAAGGGGTAAGTTTTTAAATTAATTTAGTCTAAGGATTAAGATGTTATTAGCTGAAAATGGAATATTGCTTATTGAATCAGACTGTTAGATTGTGTATTACTAACCTATGTTTGCAAGTGAAAGCACCTTCGACAAGCAAAGTGGTTTGTTGTGAAGTGGAAAAAGGTACAAGAGAACTTTTGAGTCATCTATCCTAGGTCAAGATACCGAGTCTACCCCTTTCAGTCTAGTATCCTCAGAGCCTGAAGAAACCCCTTCTATTGGAAACCCCCCGGTAACCCCGCAGCGCCGATCTGTTATCCCTGAGAATCCATCGCAGACTGAAAGTAACCCTAGTACTAGTACTCCTGTCGTAGGTTAGTCTACCCCAGTAAGTTCCCCCCCGCCTACTTCCAGTCCCCCTCCAACCCCACCTAGTTCTACTATGGCCCACATGATTGATGATATTAAGCTCCCTGTTTTCAAGGGAACTGGATCAGAGGATCCAGAGCAGTTCTGGTTTTTATGTGAAGCAGTATGGATTGCTAAGAAAATTACAGACCCAGTTGTAAGAACCGCGCAGCTCATTACTTCTTTCAGGGACTGGGCTTTGGCCTAGTTCATGAAATTTTCTAGTACTCAGAATCCTGCCCTAGATGATATCAAAGCAGCAATAATCAAGGAGTTTAAGAAACCCAAATCAGAGTCGCAGTGTATTACTGAATTAAAGGAGATTCAACAGAAGCAAGGCGAATCAGTGTGGGACTTTGATTAGAGGTTCAAAGTTATATTAGACCAAGTCAGTTTCACAATTGGCCCCGCGCAGCACAAGGAATGGTTTATTGCCGCATTGTTACCAGATCTCAGAACCCCACTCATGCAACAGAAGGTTGCTGACTAGCAGGAAGCTCTGGAAATCACAATGAAGCTTGAGACCACACCTGTTAGAGATAATCCGGGTATTGTTCAAATCCAAGCACAGTTGGTAGCCATGGCCCTGGAGCTCTGCGACATGAAGACAGGAAAACCTAACCACGAAGAGGTTTGGTGTACGCAATGTCAGACTGAATGTCACGACAAGGATCGGTGTCCTCTGGTAAGAAATTACCTGAATACGGGTGCACCAAACCCATTTCCACCGCAAGTTCTATATTGCGAGCTCTGCAGAATAACCGGTCAGCATCGACCTGAGGACTGCCATCTGCTACAAAGGTATGGACAAGGATCTAAGAACCCCTATTGTAAATTCTGTAAGTCTGTAGGACATAATGAAGCTGAGTGTTGCACCTATGACGCCTATCAGATACAAAATGAAGCACAGAGCAATGAGGGTTATGGTTACCGAGGTGGTGCATCCAGTTGAGGTGCATTTGGAGGACGTGGTCGTGGTGGTATGGCAGGAAGAGGCAGAGGCCAGGTTGTGTGCTACAACTGTAACCAAGCTGGGCATCTTTCCCACGACTGTCGGAACCCCACTATGACATGTCGATACTACCACGTAGTAGATCATGTGATTGAGTAGTGCCCACAGCTAATAGCTAAGATTCAGGTCAAAAACAGTATCCCTACTCAGAATATCCAGATGATTTCCATCGAGCCATGACCTGCCGTAGCTATTAATGTTGTTACACGGAGTGGAGCTACGATGCACATACAGAATACAGAGAAATGACTTGACGAGCCTTGTGCTCGTAAATCTCCCGAGAAAATCCCAGCATTTGATATCGAAAGAGAAAAAGAGACATTCATGGAAGCCAAGAAAGATTTTGCCGACCCTAGTACACCAGTTGCACCTGCGCAACCACCTCAGCCGCCGACGCAGCCGCAAGAAGCTTCGATGGACAAAGTAAGTACACTGTCCTCCTTTTTACAAAGTTGCCTGAAACTCTTAAGAAATCATAATGCTTTAAATGAGCTGCAAAAAGTCATTGCTTCCTGGAACCTCAGCAAAGCTATGGTCGGGACAAAACCGTTAATTGTGTCCGAAGAACTGGTAGGGAAATGAGATTGGATGCTCAGATAGGAGAATATGACATGACTGATGTCATCCTTGATTTAGGGTCAGAAGTCAATGTCTTAACCAAGCAAACCTGGGAGCAAATGGGGAAACCTACCCTTGCCTGGTCCCCTATACAGTTGAAGTTATCTAATCAGCAAAGGATTGTGCCCCTAGGGATATTCCTTAGTGTTCCAATAGATATTGATGGGGTTAGTACTTTGGTGGACTTTGAAGTTATTGAGATCATCGATGACAACAATCCCTACCCAGCCCTGTTAGGAATTGAGTGGGCAATGCAAAATGCCGCAGTCATTAACCTTAAGAAGAGACAAATGACCTTTGAAGGGAAAGATTTGAGAGTCATCGTACCCCTGGACCCCTCACAAGGAGAAAGGTACACCGAACCACTCAGAGACGAAGATCAGGATGACTTGGAGCACATCTATAACATTACAGCTAAGGATGAAGATTATGTCGATTCTACTACCGAGGGTATTTTGGATTGGCAGTGTGACAGCTCCTGTATGACAAACTCCGATGATGGGTTAGAGAACTAGAAGAATAAACTCCATGAGCTGAATGGACATAGATGCGCCAGAATTACCAAGTCTCTCAAATGGCTTGGTACTCAGGATAGTGCCCTACCTATTTTTGATGGGTTGTTAGATCTAGAGCAGTTTATTGAACAATTTTCAGAACGGGTACCAGAATCACAAAGACTAGAGACCTTGGATTCAGCATTCAGGGCCACAGCAGCTAGATGGTGGAACAGCCATAAGAAAAATATTCCTAATTGGGAAACTTGTCAAAAGCTCCTTCGCCTGAGATTCCGGGACCAACCCCAGGAGCTGCGAAGCAAGTTTGATGGAAAGTCTAGTTCCCAGGAACATTTGGAAAAATGCTACGAGGCATGGAAATATGTACCTCAGGAAGAATGGGTACATAGATTTATGCATACTCTGGAGGCAATAGCAAGGAACTGGTACGCGGAGGCTGAGCTTCTATAGGATACTGTAAGTTGGGATTGTCTTGTTGATAGTTTTGTACTTACCTTTTCCATGAATGAATTTTTTCCAGCTTTAGATGTAGCTATCAGGTTGATCCACACTAAGGTATTTGATGATCAAGAGGTAGAATAATATCGACCTGACTGGAAGACACAAGAAGCTCATGTCATAGAATGTTATAACCTCGCAATTAATGAGGATGAGGATCTGCGCAACATTGATATTCCTGAGTCAGAAGGACACTGCGAAGTACAAGGACCAGCAGTCGAAGCAACGGAAGTGACTCAGCCCCTGAAGTCACGGACTGTCAACATTGGATCAGAAGACCAGCCTAAGTATGCTACCATTGGAGATTATTGGGATGATGAGATGGTAAGCAAAGTGACCCAACTGCTCCATGAATATCAGGACCTATTCCCGACGAAGTTCTCAGAGATGAAAGGTATCCTGGGGGATATCGGTGTGATAAAAATCCTGTTGAAACCTGATGCGAATCGTGTGAAACAGCGCCCTTATGGGTTGAACCCTAAGTATAAGGAAAAATTTTGGTTGGAGCTGGATAAGATGCTCATTGCAGGAATCATTGAACCTGTTGAAGAATTTGAGTGGGTCAGTCCTATGGTGGTGCAAGAGAAGAAGACTAAAGGCGAGATCCGAATCTGTGTTGATCTAAGGAAGTTGAATGATGCTTGTTTACATGATCCCTTCCCCACCCCTTTTATGGATGAAGTGCTCGACAATGTCGGGGGTCAAGAGATATACTCTTTCATTGATGGATTTTCAGGTTACCATCAGATTAGAATTGCTCTAGAGGATCGACATAAGACAACCTTTGCTACAGAAATGGGGTCCTTTCAGTATACAGTTATGCCGTTTGGGTTGAAGAATGCCCCTGCTATGTTTTCTAGAGTAGTCATCTCTGCATTTAAGGAATTTATACATAAATTCCTCAAAGTATATTTCAAAGACTGGACTATCTTTGGGCTAGTAAAAGATCATATAACTAGTTTAAGACTTATGTTGGATAAGTGTAGATAGCACCAGATCTACTTGAACTTGAAAAAGTGCATCTTTTGTGCACCATTTGGGATTTTTCTTGGACACATTGTATGTAAGCAAGGATTGATGATGGATCCTGCGAAGATAGCTATTATTGTGAACCTGCCACCTCCGAAGTCTGTTAAAAAACTTCACACTACACTTGGTCACACTGGCTATTACAGGAAATTCATCCGAAACTATGCCCAGATCACCGCCCCGATGGAAAGGCAGCTAAAGAAAAATATTAAGTTCGAATGGACACCTGAGTGCCAAGAAAGCTTGGATGTGCTAAAAGAAAAAATGGTTACCGCCCCTATCTTAGTATTCCCTGACTGAAATAAGGAGTTCCATGTACATGTTGATGCACCCTCCATTGCTTTGGGAAATGTCTTGGCTCAATCTGGTGAAGGTAATATCGATCACCCTATTGCTTTTGCAAGTAGAAAATTGTCCACAGCAGAGAAAAATTATACTACGACAGAAAGCGAAGGCCTCACTATGGTGTATGCACTACAGAAGTTTCTACATTATCTACTAGGATCTCACTTTAAGATGTTCACTGACCACTCTGCTTTGAAGTATTTGGTTAACAAGCCTGTACTAGGTGGAAGAATATGCAGGCGGCTAATTCTATTTCAGGAATATGATTTTGAGATCATAGTTAAGCCTGGAAGACTTAACCTAGGACTTGACCACTTGTCGAGGCTCGAGTCAGGAGAAGATCCTACCAGTTTGGACGAAAGTCTTCCTGATGCTCAGTTGTTTGCTATCCAGATGGTTGATGAGTACTTTCAGGATATTGTTCAGTATTTGTCTATAGGTTTTCCACCCGCTGAGATGATCACACAGCAGAAGAAGTAGTTGGTGGTTCGCGCAGCGGACTTCACCTTAATAGCAGGATAGCTGTATAAAATGGGATCAGATGAAATACTGCACAGATGTGTCTTGGAGCATGAGAAGCCACTGATTTTGGCTGAGGCACACTCTGGCCCCGCAGGAGGTCATTATGCAGGTAGAACCACGGCACAGAAGATTTTGACAGCCGGATTGTGGTGGCCTACGATTCACAAGGATGCAAAAAAATATTGCCAAAGCTGCGACATCTGTCAAAGAACAGGCAAACCATACAGGAGGGATGAGATGCCTCTAGTCCCATAGATAACTTTACAAGCATTCGACAAATGGGCAATTGATTTTGTTGGCCCTATCAATCCCCTTGCGAAGAAGTCAGGAGCACAATACATTATTACAGCGACTGATTACCTTACCTGCTGGGCCGAAGCTCAACCAGTCAAGACTTGTAGCGCTGTTGTAGCTACGAAGTTCATCTTCGACAACATTTTGTCCAGATTTGGGTGTCTTGGAATTCTTATGAGTGATCAAGGATCACATTTTCTGAACAAGACCATTGAAGTATTGACTGAAGAATTCCAGGTTTATCATCAAAAGAGTACTGCCTATCATCCACAAGCAAATGGAATTGTCGAAGCTTTTAACAAGATCCTTGAACATGCTCTAACGAAGGTTTGTAATGTTAACAGAAATGACTGGGATCTTAGAATTCCAGTAGTCCTTTGGGCATATAGAACTACCTGCAAGAAATTGACAGGCCATACACCTTTTAGGTTGGTTTATGGGCAAGAATCAGTCATGCCCATGGAGTACATTGTTCCTAGCCTCAGAATATCCGCTTTTACAGAGATGGATGACCCAGCTAGAGTCATAGCAAGGCTGACAAAGATACTAGAACTGGAAGAGGACAGATTTATCGCAGGGTTCCAACAGCAAGTGCAGAAGGCCCAAGAAAAAGCATGGCATGATAGACACATCAAGAGGAAGTAGTTCCAGCAGGGTGATCTTGTGCTCTTATACGACAGCAAATTCATGAAATTCCCAGGTAAATTTAGGACACATTGGAAAGGACCGTACATAGTACAGAAAGTTAATGATGGTGGTGCAGTTCAGCTAGCTAAGTTGAATGGAGAAATTTTACCTTCAATGGTAAATGGCAGTCGTCTGAAGAAGTATAGGGATAGGCCAGGACATCCTGATCAGAAGTATCTCCTAGAAGGACAGTCTAATTTCCAAGAACAGTTGAACCTTGGGTATCACATGGGGTAGTAAGTATCGATGGTTAATATTGCGTCGCAGTTGCGGGTAGTTGTTATGTCGAAGGTCCAAGGTGTGTCGCAGCCTAAAATGTGATGGATGGGACAAAATGGATTTGGTGGTGCTGGCACGAGAACTACTCTCCATACCTGTAATAATGAGATTTTGGGGGAAAATTTGGCGACGTGTGGACAAGATTTTCGACATTCCATCAGATTTGGTGTCATTAATGCACCATGATGAAATATTCTGTTATGGGATTCTATAAAACACTGCATCGGCGTACGACTCCTGCATTAAGCACTTCTTTGAGTTGCCCAGTTGGAACCATGTCAAACAATTGTGAAGTCCAAAAGTTAGTACGAGAGTTCAAAGAGAGAGGGTTGCAGAACCTTCTGAGCAATTCAACAGTACAGCCCTATTCGACTAAGGTACAAAGGAAGGTAGAAGTTTTCTCTAAACTGGGCAAAGGAAGGCAGAAGTTCACTCTAACATGGAGCGACGAAAGGCACAAGGCCTCATAACAAGACTCTAGAGAATCCCACCATGTATCCTCCTGGTTTGATAGAACTGAGGCGACTGTTTGCCTTATGTAGCTTGACATGCAATTCTGGGGACCCTTAGTTGTGGATGGTCAAGTGTTCGGCAAACAGAGTGAAGGATGGGGTTGTAGATGGATCCAGAAGTCTGTCCTCAGCATAAATAGCACAAAGGAAGGAAGCGAGTAGCCAACATCAGCAGAGAGGGCGTCAGCAAGCAGTGCACTATGTCTTCGCCAACAATGTATATCACCAGCCCAGTAGCTGAGTGTCCCAGGATGGGACATTGGTGAGTCTTAGGGGCCTATTGGGGCTCCACTGTTAATGACCCTAGATTTTGGTAACTCCGTGGTTTTGGTGAAAGCTTGTAAGCGGAGTTACAGCTCAAAATAGTCTTAGGGGCGTCGGGGTTGAGTCAAAGACTTCTGTTGTAATAAACCCATGGTTTAAGTTCAGGGTTTAGGGTTTGGGATACCCATGGTTTATGACCATGGTTTTGTATTAGTGCGTTGTATAAATATGCACTTGTGTAAAGAAGTGAGGTTAGGTTTTTGAATGTAAGAAAGTTAAGGTGAAGCTAAGGCTATTTTGTAAGTGAAGGATAAGTCCCAGCTGAGTGCGTGGACGACCTCTGCAGCTGTGTGCGCAGAGGGATTGTAAGTGATTAAGGAAATCTGTAGCTGTGTGTGCAGAGGCCTGCTGCTATGTGCATGGATTTGAGGACTGAAGAGATCTGCAGCTGAGTGCATAGATCAGAACTGTGATTTTGTAGAAAAGTTGAATAAAACACAGTTCTGTGGACGTAACCCCTACACTGGGGGTGAACCATGTTATATCTGGTGTTGTGGTTCTTGTGTGATTTCTGTTCTATTCTTTTATGCATTGATAAGTATAGATATATCTGATAAATAAGATCTCTGCTTAATAGATAGCTTCGTTGTGAACTCCCAGTAAGGATTAAGCAAGTCACGGTGTTATTTAACTGCGAAGATATATATAAATATATGTGAATGATTAAGCACTGTGTTAATTGATTATAGTTTGATAAAAGATAAAGGTACAGTAATCTCCCTCTTCTACTTGCAGAAACCTGATTCTGCGGCACAGTAATCTCCCTCTTCTACTTGCAGAAACCTGATTCTGCGGCACCCCATAGCTGTTTCGGGTGAGACTGCAACGTGTTCGCAGGTTGTTGCCAAAAGGGCCAACACCGTGGGTATTTTGTTGGTGCGAAGTTAAAGATATAAAACCTGCGTCTTCCTTATATCCCAACAAATGTTGAATACCTTTTCCTTCCTAGTGACTACTCCTCGTCACTTCGGGAGAAGACTACTAAGAATGTGTTAAATCAATTTGTTTCGTCAACAACTTGTATAGATTTTCCTCATTATTTTGCTCAATTTGATCATATTTTTGGAGATGAGTTTCAAGAAAACTTGGACCTCTCAACATTTGTGGATACACCATGTGTCTTTGAAATTGAAGATCCTATAGGGTCTTATACCATACCTTGTGAAGTTAGCCTTGGAAAATTTCTACATGTAAACGTAGGGTTAACTAAGAACCAACAAGAGAAGTTGCTTAAGGTCCTTTGAAGTCAAACTGAAGCATTTGCATGGGAGTACATTGATATGATGGGTATACACCTTGACACTTGTATTCACTATATTTACATGGATGCTAGTATACCCCCTATAAGGCAGCCTCAGAGGAGGATGAATCCCTCTTTGAAGGACATAGTTAAAGAAGAGTTACAAAAAATCCTCAATCCTGGTTTCATCTACCCAATTTTAGATAGTAAATGGGTGTCTTCTCTAGTGGTAGTCCTAAAGAAATTCATAGGGAAATGGTGTATTTGTGTTGACTTCCGAGAAATAAATAAGGCTACACTTGAGGACTATTTTCCATTTCCCTTTATCCACCAAGTGCTAGATACCCTTTCTGGCAAGCACTACTTCTGTTTTCTCGATGGGTATATCGGATACAATCAGATCTTGATAGCACTTGAGGATCAGGATAAGACTACTTTTAATTTCCCTGGGGGACATATTCCTATAGAGTTTTTCCATTTGGCCCATGTAATGCACCTGCCACTTTTTAGGGTGCAGTCTTAGGAATTTTTGTTGATCTTCTACACGAATGTGTAGAGGTGTACATGGATGATTTTATAGCTTATGGTAATACCTTTCAGGAGGATCTTGATAATATTGAGAAGGTCTTGATCCAATGTCAAGAGACAAACCTATCCCTTAGCCATGAAAAATGTAAAATGTTATTAACAGAAGGTATAGTCTTGGGGCATCATGTCTCTTCACAAGGGATCAAGGTAGACCCTGCTAAAATAGAAGTAATTGTTAATCACTCCTCTCCAAAAAATCAAAAGGAGGCAAGGATAGTTCTTGTCCATGCAAGCTACTACCGACGTTTTATTGAAAATTTTACTGAAATAGTTGCACCAATGTTTAAGCTGCTTACGAAGGATGTAGAATTCCAATGGACTAAATCCTGTCAAAGTGATTTTGAGGTCTTAAAGGCTAAGTTATCAGTGGCACCGATACTTATGAGTCTTGATTGGTCCCTTCCTTTCCATCTATCCAATGATGCTTCTGACATGGCCATAGGAGGGGTCCTAGGTCAAAAGGAAGGCCAAGCATCTTATGCCATCTAATTTGTTAGAAAAAATTTGACTCATGTCGAACTAATTTACAGTATTATTGAAAAATAGTTTTTCGTAGTAGTCTATGCTATTAACAAATTTCACCATTACATTATAGGATATGAAGTTTTTGTGCATACGAAGCACTCTGCCATCAGATTCTTAATGAATAAACCAACTACCAATGGTAGGGTGACCTGGTGGCTTCTTCTATTACAAGAGTTTAATATCACCTTCATTGATCAACCTAGTAGAGAGAATTTAGTAGAATATTTCCTCTCTAGCATCCAACATGATGACGGTGCTAAACCCATTGATGATAGTTTCCCTAACAAACATCTATTTGTTGTGCCTGTTCAAACTCCCTGGTTTGCATACATCGCTAATTATTTAGCAACGGGGAAGTTATAGTCCAGAGTTATAACTACTCTTGGGTTGATAATGAAAGTTTTCATACCAGTCCATATCTTATTATCAGACGATACATACGGGAGGATGAGATGACATAAATCCTCCATGCATGCCATGATGGGCCATGTGGAGGACACTTTTCTGAAAAGAAAACAACATACAAAGTGTTGCATTCTGGGTATTGCTGGCCAAACGTCTTTAAGGATTCTGCTAGGTATGTTAGAGGATGTGAAGGTTTCCAAAGAATGGGTAGAACTACGTCATCTGACGAGATTCCCTTACAGCCTCAAGTCATGATTGAGCCTTTTGAGAAATGGGCTCTTGATTTTGTAGGACCAATCTCTCCCATGTCTCGCAAAAAGAACTATATCTTGGTTTGCACGGACTATGTCACCAAATGGGCAGAAGCTAAATCTTTGTTTCGAGGCATAGAGAAATCTATGGTAGAATTATATATGAATAAATATTTACTCGGTTTGGTGTTCCTAGGGAAATCGTCACTGTCTAAGGTTCTCAATTCACTTCCAAATTGATGAAAGAACTTACCACGAAGTATGGTATCCGACATTGTAATTCTTCACCTTACCACCCATAGTCTAATGGCCAGGTAGAGTCAACCAATAAGGTATTGGAAGCTATCTTAACCAAAACCATTCAGCTACATCATAAGGACTGGGAAGATAGACTCCTAGAGGTCTTGTGGGCATACATAATAACATGGAGAAACACTATTGTACATACACTCTATGAGCTGGTATATGGGAAACAAGTCTTTTTACCTATTGAGTTCCAAGTTAAGACTTTTCGTATGGATGTACAATTAGACATGGATTTGGAAGAGTCACAGAAACAACGAGTTTTACGGATTAATGAATTATATGAGATTAGACAAGATGCACTCCAAAGAACAACGTTAATACAAAATCAACGGATAAAATGGCATGATAAATTTATTAAAAAAAATCAATTTAACACCGGGAATTAGGCATTACTATTCGACTCAAGCTATAAAAAATTTCAAAGGAAAATTAACTACCCGTTGGATGGGTCCATATGAGATAGTTATAGCCTTCGATAATGGGTCAGTAGAAATTAAGAAAAATGATGGTTCACAAAATTCCTTTATCGTAAATGGACATAGACTTTGACTTTACCATCAACCAATATCTAAACAAGATTTTGTGCAGAATGTCTTACAACAGAAGGAGATGGAGCTGGTTGAAGAGGAATTCATTCCTCCTCCTCCCATTTCTTAAATTATTTTGGGTTGTCTTCATGTATATATGTGAATATATCTTTGTTTCTTCAAATAAATAAAATTTATTTCCAACAAGCTGACTGGATTTATACAAGGAATTCAGTTTTATCATCAACTTATGCAATTTTATAAAAAAAAAACAGGAAGACTCTTTTCCTTTTCCTCATCTTGATAAATTTTATATGACTTTCTTTGTACATATGTTTTTGTTGGGAATAAATTTGAATAATCTAACAAGTGGTTTTGTAGTTTGATTACAAGAACCTTATCCCTATAATCATCTCATGAAATATTTCCTGGAAAGGGAAGTGCTCTAAGAACTCATAATACATCATAACTCCTTCTCTTTTATTTAAAACTGAAATTTATAATAAAAGTTAAAGTGTTCTTTATATCATTCCTACCCACTTTCTTCTATGATTCCTTATGCCATTAGAGGAAATTTCAACTCAAAATGGGCGTCCTAAAAAAAATTAATAAAATAAAAGTTAAAATAATAAAATAATATTTATTAATTTTGGAGGAAGAAAAGAAAAAAACTACTTTTTTATTTGTATTTTTGACATATCTCCCCGTGTTTTTACTCAAATTTCGACCGGGATAGCTCGTTGGATGTGGAATTAAATTCCACATCCAACGAGTACCCACTCAGCATACGTTTGACGGACTCCACTACCACAAAAACAAGAAATACCTGAAAAATGTGATGATGATGTCATCATCACGTTTTTTAGGTATTTCTTGTTTTTGGGGTCATCATCACATTTTTCAGGTTTTCTTGTTTTTGGGGTAGCGAGGTCCGTCAAAAGTATGCTGAGTGGGTACTCAATGGATGCGGAATTTAATTCCACATCCAATAAGCTTTCCTGATCAAAATTTGAGTAAAAACACGGGGAGATATGTCGAAAATACAAACAAAAAAAATAGTTTTTTTTATGATACCTATCCCTAGATTTATATCAAAAAAGTGTTTAAGACCTATACAGTATTTCAAATTTAAATAAATTTCATCAACTAACACATGATGACATGGAATTTGAGTTAAAGTTAAAAATCCCATTTTGAGTTGAAATTTCCTCTAATGTTTTATGGTATTTGATTCAGACATGCACATTTCTAATTTATCATTAGAACAATTGCTTAAGACCTACTATAATAATCATGTTTTCAAAAGTTCTATTTTACACCTATGGACTACTAGCTCATCCCAGACTCATTATCAACACTTGTCTCTTAAGCGTTTTTTGGAGGTAACCCAAGAGTAAGTGAAATTTCTACTTGTGGGAACATTATTGATCTTTTATGAAAAAGATAGACTGAGGTCAAAGAACAACTTTAAGTTATTTTCTTTTGACATGATCTATAATTCAGGATATATATATATANTAACGAGTCTCACTGACAGCGGGTCCATGCTAAGGAACATATTAAAGAAGGAATCTCGGTAAATTCAAGTAAACTCGTCGGGGTATTGAACATGACTGTTGGTAGCAGGGCTATGCTTGCATGGTACCAATATAAACCCGCTGGGGTACTGAACAGGCTTGCTGCCAGCGGGGCAATATCGGGTAAAGGAGATATGGTTAATGCATTACTATACACATGAATCATATGAAAAAACCTTAATAAATAAAATACATATTGAGGCCAATTATTTATACTATCATTAGAGAATGGCTGTAAGTTGGGCTTGGACCTTGTCATCTAATTCAAATAATACCTAGGATATGATTATCCTAGAAATGGGACCCATAACTACGACAATATCACAAAATCCTGAGTGAACTTTCTCTATATTCTTCGGATGACAAGAGATATTTAAAATGAGTAAAAGATGACTGGATTTTGCTATGGCATTTTTCCCATTAGTTATACTATCATTATTCATACGGTATTTCTAAGCACTGTTATTTTTTCGATGAATGTACATATTTGAATCATCTCCATTTACTAGTTAGTATTTATTTTTATTATGAAAATGATAACAACATTTTAGAATTATTTGTTAAACTATTTAGAAATCAATCAGTTTTTGTTTGATGGCTTGAGGACACACCATATTTTTGGTTTAGGGGAAGGCTAGAACTGTCTTTACTTTCTGTGTATTTATAAAAAGATTCGACTATCTGTAACAAAATTATAGGTGTTTTCAGGATAATACAAGTAGAAAAAGATTGTTCTAATCATTGATGGATAAAGAAGAGCGTAACTAAGGTTCAATAAAGCTGGTTTACATCATCCTGTTGTGTGCTGGCAACCCAGAAAAATTTACTGCATAATTAGCAGTAGTCAGATCCAGCAAAGCACATTTTGTATAGAGGGTCCATATGGAGGATCATTGGAAGGGTCGAATGCTGGTCCAAAGGGAATTCCAAATGTTGATCCAAATGTAACCATAATATTGTAGCAGCGTGATTAAATGTGTCAAGGTGTTAATTTATTTTATTTTTAATTATGGGCAAAGAGTTTAATCCACTAAACCATACCCATGACTATCAAGTCTCACTCTTATGCTCATAAAAACATTACGATTTCATTAGGATTCACCTCAACCTCATCCAACAAATCGTTTAACCCCATGCTTATATGACATGATTTCAGGATATTTTCGACCATTATTACCCTTACCCTCTCATCAAGTCATATGCGGAAATCATTAGGTGTTTTATCATTCTATTAATTAAAGTCATTATGGTTTTTAAATGCATTTTATAAATTCCGTAATGAATAATTCATTCAATCTATCCAAATTTTACTTTGGATAGGGTTGAATCATTCATAACCATACAAAATAATTATTAGGGCACACGATTCAAAGTACTTAACCATAGCATGATTTCTCAAGTGTGCAAAACCACGATATCATAATCGTTCAAATGCCTAAATAGATTGTGTTTTAAACTCATGATCCCTACCCTCGTCCTTACTTACCTTTGTCTTTGTAGAGCCATCCAGATGCCATTCCTTCATATCCTCTGCAACTCCCATACACTTCTGCCGCTGCTTAAACAATTCCTAATCGCCTCAAGCATGAGAGTTATTAGGACTTGTTTCGAATTCTGAAATTCCAAGAATGCTAGGAGGTCTTCTTTCGAGCGGGGTAGAAACCGTTCCTCCACATTTCACAGGGATACTATGAGGAAATTTTTCTATTATTTGCAAAAGGGTTCAATGTTAAGATGGACAAGGTTGGCTATCTCACCTTTCTAGTGACCGAAGAGACCATTGCAGTAGCTACCAAGCTCCCGAGAGAAGTTACCCATTTGCACAAACATTCTTTTCTCCCTCTGTTGTCCCATGATTTCACTCTCAAGCTAGATTATTAGCATGTTGCGGGTACGAAAGGGTTTCATAGAAAATGGGTCAAGCTAAAATACCTTAATCCTTTGGCCATTATCATTTACCTCATAAATTGTGAAGGTGAGTTCACTGTGTTTAAATCTTTCCATTTTTTATTATTGGCACATTTTTTCAATCAACAGTTTCTTAATTTTCTATTCTATTTCCTTAAGATCTTGGAAAATATGTCGAACCAAATCAAGAGAAATACGGTCAATCCTATGGGTAGTCTGTATCACCATAGTCTTATCAATATCCTGATCATGCATCGGTTGAAGGAGAGGAACCAGACCTGGGAAAATTTTGTATTTAGGGTCTTGAACCCTCATTTAAATGATCGAAAGCGTCCTCAGCACACTCGTGACCATAAACCCAATCAGAACCCTCCCAAAGAAAATAAAAGCACTAAAGTAGTGCATATTGATGAAGATACCTCAGAAGCGAGTCTGCATGGCCCTTCACCCACCTCTGTCAACCCTGTGGCTGCTGATTTTTTTCCTTTTCCGCAAGTTCAAACCAAGAACAAGAAAGTGAATCTTGTTTAGATCACCATTCATCCTACCCCTCAGTCCGATCATCCAGATAGTGTGTCCCAAGTGGATGAGCCCATTTCTGACTCACCCTTGTTTACATTAATGACTAGCATCTCAACCGATTTGCATAAATCCTCTGCTCTTGAGCCTGGTTCTCCATCTACTCAAGGCACCGATCCTGAAGAACAAGTCCCTTCTATTGACCTTGAAACACCATCCATAGAATTGAGTGCCCCTCAATATTCCAAGTGCCCTGCATAGCCATTTACTCTGAACCAATAGACAATAGATCGACTGACTCAATAATTAGCACAATCAATGAGCCAAAATAAAAGATATGTTGAGATGATTTCCAATCTTCATTAGGAAAACAAGGATCTACATCTTCAAGTTAAGAATATTGAAGAGCTCAATAAGGCCATAACCTCTTCGTGTGAATCTCTTTAGGAGAGGCACAACGTTCTGAAGGAAAAAAGTAGGAAGTTGAAATTTAAATCTCTCGTTTCCTCTATTAAGTCGAAGGAAGTTGCTACCACAGCTCAACCTTCTTCCTAACTTCCTTTTTGTTTTTCTCAGTGGGACCTGGCATCTCTCCGGTTTGGGGGAGTGTTGATCCTGATTTTGTCATCATTTTGGGTTGATAAATTGCTCTGTTTGCATTACTTTTGTCACTTTTTGGCATACTTCTTGCTATTCAGACTATCAATTAAACCCATGTATGCATATATTTGAATATCATACAAGTCTTGGTTAATTCTCATTATTTCATGGTTTTATTTACAATTATGTGACATTTGTAAACATTCTTGGTGTATAGACTTATTTTGTAGGTTTTGATTTCCAAACAAACCTTCACACAGACACACATTCACGCCAAAGATGCACAGTTGCATTCAAACCATCATACAACTTTATGTTTATACCGCGACTTTCTTGGTTGTAATTTATTGGGCATTAAAAGAAAACAATCGTCTTATGGTTCTGTTGGCCACGCATTTCCAATGGTGTGAGAGTCCTTTCTCTAGAATATTCGCGCTCATGTTTGCTCAGCCTGACACCACATCATCTATCTACGTCAACAGAGATCAGCATACCAGCTGTGCCCACGAGGAGAACCGACGCCATAAAAATAGAAAGACGACCTGTGCACTATCGTAAATCGTTATACAATCATTTTTTTAGTAGTTAATACTACCTATTATTAGATCAGTCGACCACTGAAAGGGTCGACCTTCTCCTCCATTGTAAAACTATAAAATTCGTCGCTAGATGAGAATCAAAATCTAGTAGCTAGTAATCACAAGCATAGAAACTCTGTAAAACTCTGTTCCAAAATTTAATAAAATTATATTTCAGTTGTGGATGTATGATTTCATTTTCTGTAAGTGATTGATTGATTTAAATGCAGCCCCTAGATGATGAGAAGGGCCCCTTAACAACTAGAGGACTTTTATATGTATATTTATGTTGTTTTCTTTCGTAGATAAGTAATTTCTGTTTTAAATCTTTGAATTTAATTCAAGTTTCCTGTAATTGATATTGCTTTGTTTCTTGAATGTATATTTTATATTGTTAATATAATTCATATTTTGTTGTTAATATCATTTATACCTTCAGAATTTAGAAGTGACCAGTCGCGCAATCCTTTCTTTCAGTTTGTTCTCTAATTTCATATTTGCAATTAGCTAGAGTTTAATCAGTTTAATGTTTCAGGCTTAGTTCATAGTTAGGTTCAATTCTGTTGATTCTCTTGTGAGTGTAGATTAATTGCATTTATGTTTTTGTTTGTTTTATTATACAATAGGAAATGATTTCCCTTCTTAGAGGTAGATTAGCAAAAGTGTTTTTTTGTTATTTCAATTGTTAAATAGCTTAGTTATAGTATTTTTCTGCACTAAAGCCTCATCTGCATAAACCAACTGGTGTTAGGGTCATTTAGGTTGTTTATTTCATAATTTACATTGTTTTTCGTTATTTTGACTGTCATCCAAACTGTCATTCTATACTGTCATCTAGGTCGTCGTTGAGACTTTAATATTTCCTGTTTTGTTTTATAGTTGTTTAAAGTTTAGTTTTCCTAGTTTTCGAATTGTGTTATTTTCTATAATTAACCAGTAATCATATATAATTAGGACGTTATTTTAAACCACATAAAGTATCCATTAAGCTTTGTAATAATTCTTAGCTTTCATTTCTTTTTGCTTTAGTTTGTTTTTGAGTTGTGTTTCTTTTGTCTCTGATTCCTTAATTGGTTCTTGCTTTAGAACTTGTCAATTGCATTTTTAGTTTGATCTACCTTATTCTAATTTAGATTGAATAAACTTGTTAATTTTATCCTCTAAAAATTACATTAGTTCTTTATGATTTCATCATCATTTCTAGCATAGGCTCTATCCTCCTTATTCTGTAGTTACTGAAGATGTTCATAGAGTAGGATTCGATTTAGAAATAAAATATCTTTATTAAGTTTTCTACTTTCTTGTAAATTTTATTTATTTCCTTGAATTTATTTCATACTTTACCTATATAGAGTAGTATACCTCCAACCTCAAAGTAGTCATTGAAATAGTCTTGTTTCTTGATTAATAGATCAGTTGTTAATAATATCTCTTTTCAACTAGATTCATTTGCTTATAGAGAATAAATCACAATTGTTACTATCACTTGTAACTCGACACTCTTTTGCTTACACCTTTGTAGAATTTAAATTAGAATTAATTCCGTTCAGTTTTCTGATTTCCTTTGAAAGTCATTTTGACACACCTTCTCCAGTTCCTGTCACATTGAACGCATATCCTCAAAATCCTTAAGGAGAATGGAACTAGATAATTTAGTTTAGTTATTGTGTATTGGTTAAGTGAATGTATAGTTTAGTTATTGAATTTATTATATTTTATTAAGTAGCTATAATATTTCCTTAGATGATATAATCTCTTGTTTCCATATAGTTAGATTTCTGAACTTGTTTATAGCCTTTCTACTTCCTAGACTAGAAGCTGAATAAATAATAGATTTCCTATAAAGAGTAGTTTACTTTTTGATCCAGTCTTGTTTCTTGGAGTAGTATTGTTTATATATTTTTAGTTATTGTTCATAGAGTAGAGTAGTATAGCTTGATACTACTCTAACCTATTGGTTTTGTCCAAGTCTAATTAACTTAATAGCTAGATTTCTGAACTTTGACTTGGTTTTTCATTTTGAAAGATCTTTTGATCTTTTCTTTGTTAAAATATTTCTACGACATCCTAGATACATTTCTACCTTTGCATATATTTTTTGTCAAATCCAAGTTTACAAACCCCGATCGATAATTAAATATTTGGTGATTCATTAAGACAATATAACACTCAATAGTCTTCATCATCATGGAGTCATCGAGTCATCATCAAAGTTGTTTCCATCATCATCTTATAATTTGATCATCGTAACATACCATCTGTCATCAAAAGTTTCTACAGAGCCAACCCTTTTTCATGTTGCATGTAGGCCTAGTCCTCTTCCAGGTCTTCATCACATCTCGAGCAAGCCTTCTCGTAGGAACTATCCATGATCTTGTTTACATTTCCACAGCAATAACCTGCGTCTTATACCTTCATCTCGTCATATCCAAATCATTTCTTTTTTCCCGCACAAGACAAAACAAATAAACAAATAAAGCATCTACGGTCGAACCACATTCTGTCAAAGAACTGCCTAGGTACACCTCCTCGTGATTCAAGACCTTATCATCTCAACATGGGAACACATATATCTCATATATATATAAGGGAGAATTATGACCCAACAAATTGCTACACCAGGAATTTTTACGTTCTTCTGGTCAACCTCAAGGGATTACATCTGAACAACCAACATCTAGGAACTTTTTCGTTCAAATAACCTTTGGGGGCATATTACATTCGAGTAACATGCGTACCATGCCAGGGCTCATTCTTTACACTCAGACAACCCACGAGGTATATTACATATGTATAACTTGCATACTAACCATGCCAAGACTCATTCTTTACATTCGGATAACCCGTCTTAGGACTGATTACATTCGAGCAACCTGCTACATTAGTATTTTTCCTGCTCAGACAACTTGTATCATTTCCCATGTGAGATAATATGCTTTGTGACATATTAGGACTGATTAGATCCAAGGATAACCTGCAAGCTTCAACAAGATGTTACATCCAAGGATAACCAGCAGGATCGCATTAGAGGAAATTTGGGGTCTGAAATGGGCCTCATAAGAAAATGCGCCAACAATAAATTTTGTGAGTTGGAATTCAAGAACCAATAGAATTTCAATAAAATGAGTCAACCATAATGGTTGAATTGACATATTTGTCATAAAAGAAAACTACATTTTTTGTTCGTATTTTCGACATATCTCATTGTGTTTTTACTCAAATTTCAGGTTGGAGAGCTCGTTGGATGCGGAATTTAATTCTACATCCAATGAGTACCCACACTACATACTTTTTATGGACCCCACTACCCCAAATATAAGAAATTCCTAAAATACGTGATGATGACATCATCATCACATCTTTTTCAAGCATTTCTTGTTTTGGGGGTAGAGGGGTCTGTCAAAAGTATGTAGTGTGGGTACTCGTTGGATGCAAAATTAAATTACACATCCAATGAGCTCTCCCACTTGGAATTTGAGTAAAGACACAGGGAGATATGTCGAAAATACAAACAAAAAAAGTAGTTTTCTTCATTCTTCCTCCCAAATTAATAACTATTATTTTATTATTTTAACTATTATTTTATCATTTTCCTTAGGAGGGCCATTTCAGACCTCAAATTTCCTCTAATGATACATCTTAGCAACCTACAAGCTTCGCTAGGATGTTACGCTCAGACAACCGATCTTTCTAGCTATGCTATAACACATCACTCCCTCTTTCGATGGATCTCAATCTGGATCACAAAAAGTCTTTCTTTGAAGTACTCTAACTTCACCCTCATATGAGGCTTGGTCAAGACATTGACTGTATGCTTGTCCGCTTCCACATATTGGACCTTCACTGCTTCTCTCTGCACCATATCCCTGATATAGTGGAATTTGATCTCGATGTGCTTCGACTTGTCACGAAACATTGGTTTTTCCAACAACTTCATGCAACTCTAATTGTCGCAGAAGATACAAGTCACATTCAACTGGATATAAAACAAGTCAGATGGTATCTTTCACAACCACATTGCCTCGCAACTAGTTGATCAAGCAGCAACATACTTTGCCTCGAATGTACTTAGCGCCACACATGATTGCTTCCTGTTGAACCAGGAGATCATACCAGATCCCAAACTAAAGCAATAACTTGAGGTGCTCTTCTTGTCAGTGGCACTATGTTCCTAGTCCGAATCAACATAACCATGTTGTTAGGATTTATAATCATCCCTTTTCCATACTTAGTCTACTAGATTATATTTTCCTAACTTAGGAGTCCTTAATTAATATTGGGTCCACTAGTACTAGTGGGTCCACTTGGGCTATTGGTGCCACCATTACCAAGTCACTAGAGCGTGGGTAACAGATATAGAGGTTAATTGCAACTGACTGCATGTTCATGCATCACTTTATGTGCCACTGAGACCAATCCCTACAGTTTAGGAGCCACTAGGAATTCCACCACCAACCTCGTTTAGTTGTTGGTAGTTGGTAACTAGTTAAGCTAAGCTATGCTCCATTTACATTCGGTTAGATGTCCTCTAGTTCAATTAGTGCCAGTCATGCATGGATACATGGGGTTAGGTACCACTTATCACCTACCTCATCAGTTTAACTGGTTTAACTGATTGAGATACTAAATTAGACATCTGGAGTTAGTCTAGTGAGATTCGATAGTGATTTAGAAACTTCTAGTTAGCCAGTCACTCAGTCTTGAGTTGGTAGATTCGAATCCTATCCACATTATTAGAATTATCCTTTATGTAACATTCATGTATACTGCTGGGATTAATGAAGTTTATATTGTAATTATACTGATCAATTCTCATCCATTTTCTATGAAATTTGTCTTGTTCAGTGTGTATTTTTCAATCAATTACATTGAATAATAATACAATTCAATAGTACTCATTTCATGAAGATCAATGGCACAATAATTTATCATGGTATCAGATCCTATTCAAGTATACAACAAGTCTGTCCAATCTCCATTCTAATCCAAAAGCAAATGGGTTTCCACATAAGTCCTGGAAAGTGTGCATTGCTAACTCTTGATTCGTTCAGAGAAGTCTCTGCAGGCATGACAGACCTTGAGAAAGTGTACATGTCGAGATGGAAGGATTGATTCTGACATGATTGTGAATTGATTTTGGTTTTGCTGTGATATTTTGCAGGTACAAATTCATATGGATTCAAGTTTATTAGTTCCTCTTCTTACTCCATTCATAAGATATTCAAAATGGAAATTGAAGATGATTTCATCTCTAAAGAGAAAAGGTCTCTATGAGGTATCTATTGGACTTGGTAAATATTCTTATCAAGATGAGAATGCCTGGCTAAATGATGGTGATAGATATTTTGGAACAATATGTTTAGCCTTTTCTCCAATCTTGTTCTACCTTATTGATTCTGTTGAATACCCAAAGTATATCTGGAAATAATTGGATAGAACCTTTGGAAAGCACAATGAGGATCAGTATAGCAATCTGGAGAACACACCTAGCACCACAAGATTTTTTTATTCAAAAGTATCAGCCTCTATTCTCTCTGATGAAGTTGTTCAAGATGATGATGAAGAAGAAGAATATTCCATACAGTCAGTTCAAATTGAAGAAAGTCTCCTTGGAGTGACTCCTTATACTACTCCGAAAGTTTGTGAGATATCTGATATCTCATATTCTCATATAGTTGATCTAGAAGGAGACATTTGAGCATCTGTTATAGAGGAAAAACTATCCTTCCATTCTATGATAAAATTCTCCACTGATTCTTCTATTTTAAATTATGTGCATTGTTTACCAATGATTGCTTCATAAAATGAAGAGGAATTTGATTTCTGTAATGATGTTGGTGGTGTGCAGAAAAGTAATATCTTGGATATTTTGGAATAATATCATATTTTAGGACTGATCCATTCACTCTCATTGATCTTGAGCTTCCAGGAAATTCCTACATGATTGAATGCACCAATACTCAGAGTTTTGAAGAAGGAGAAAATTGTGCATCTACCATCTGGATGGAGCACTTGGATTTGTTCCACACTCTTGGATATGATATGAACTTATTTGGACCTTATATGATCTTATTTGGTTTGAGTTTTAAGTTTCAAGATCTTCCAGTAATGCTTGTAGCTGTTCTCATCAATTTTGGTGTGAAAAATCAAGTAACACAAGTCTCTTTCAAAATTGATGTTGGGGATTTGATGTCAGTTTTCTCTCATGAGTTCGCTAATATTATATTTTATGGGTCATTATTTATTTTTTGAAGCTATATCATATTATGGAGGTCAATCATTCGCTCTCCATAGTCCCGGGGCTTCTCTACCTTTCTATTTGATCACATGCTCATCTCCTCACAGAACTAGTAAAGATGGAGACATTTTGCATTCGCCTAGACACTTGTTCCTAACACTTGGAGCTGATTTTACCTCACATGGTTTGATGTCCAAGGTTGCAATATATCATTTTCTTGGGTTTTCCTCACATGGTTCAAATTCTCAAGCACTTTTCTCTCTCATCAGCTGATTTCATTTGCTCTAGATGGGTCTAGACATAGTCATTGGTTTGGAGAGGTTCACATGCACAACTTCAAGATGTTGTTGCACAGACAAACCATACTGCTGCACAATGCTGCAAATTGCAGTAGAGTTTTTTGCAAGTTATTTCACAAAGAGGAATATTTTTCTCCTAAGAATAGCGTGTATTTCTTGTTGCTGCTTATCTTGAGGGGGGTTTTCCCTGACGTTTTCCCCTATTTCCTCAGTTTATTAAGCAACATTTTAAAATTCTTTTAGATTGTAATGGGTGAATTTTTGCCTTGTTTCCAGTGCGTCATGTCCCCTCCCTTCCGAGAGGATGCGACCGTGAGCTGCTGTTATCATTTAAGCGGGGATATAAGTCCCATGGATGTGAATAATAAAATAAAATGCATTGGACATAAAAACATACATACATAGATGCATAACAATTGAATTATTCAGCAGAAGCAAATCATTTGTTTGAGAATTCAGCATGTCCATAATAATTCATAAAAACAAATATAGTTGTAGAGGTAAATACACAAGAGATGCTTATCTTGAAAATGAGCTTGTCTCGCAACCAACTATGTTGCTGCAACGTTCCACCCAACCATAAGCCATTGTGCTCATCAATCTCTTAGCAGCACTTCCACCCCCAAGCTGGGCATGATTCCTTCCAGAAATAGAGGAACAACAACATGCTCACACATAGCTAAAGACATATCAAAATTCAGCCAAGCCAAAACTACATTTGGGTTTATCAGGCTATGAAGGAGGTGGAAAGGTTGAATTCCTAATCTAGTGAGCTCAACCACTGAGCTATGGAGACCTACACAAGATCTTTCTTGGCTTCCCAAATAATTACACACCCAACACAAGGAAGCATCCCCTTCTATGCTACATAGTCCCTGAGGCTATGCCTTCCCTTTCATTGCTCTCAAGGGTGAGCAAGAAAGAATAACCAACCCCTCCTGATTCCTCTATGAGCTTCCTTCCTCCACTAGGTTTATCAAGCTAATTCTCACCTAATTCCACTCCAAACTAGTTTAGACAAAAACAAAGGATGCACACATAACAAAATACAAATTTTAGGGTTGAGGGAAAACATTTCGGAAGCCAAAAACAAAAATGACAAATGGGGAAAACACCCTTGATAGCAATTCAAATTCAAAAAATTCTATGGGATTCATGTGGGCAAAAATGACCCCTTCAAAACCCCAAAACATGGATCTATTCTCCCATAGACTATGCACACTGAAAAAATGAAATTTCCCAGCCGCATGAGTGAGGAAACAAGATAAAATCATTAGAGAGATAACCTAGCCACCGAGCATTCAAAAATTGACTTCCCAGCCATAGGGAAAAATGAAGAAACAACCGAAAACATGAACAAAAACCCAGGAGGTCCCAAAAAACGTGGGGAAGAGGAGGACGTGAATGCATGCTGGAATGAGAAGACATTTTTGGGTTTTTACTTTCCCAAGAAGTCAAAAAATGATTTTCAAAAACTGATGGCTTCTCAAATTTGAATTTGACTACCATATTCTTCCCATCCCCATGCATTAACTAACTCAACCAATTTCTGGAAGAAATAAATGACTGGGCACAAAAGACAAAATGGGTGGTTGAAAGTTTGATGGATTATCCCTTTGACATTTGGCTAAACATTATTGGCTCAAGGGTTTGAATTATTTCCCCTCTATTACTTAGGAAATCATACCCCAATCTCTTTAATGTTGCAATGACATAGCTGGTTGTGGGTATTTTAATTAAATTGCATATTTACATGATGTCCAAAATATACTGTGCCATCGGCTATCATGATATCCACCAGCATCGATTTTAATTGCCGAAACATAAAACACCTAATCGACGATGGGGCATTTTCCTTTAGCTCCACACCATGATTAAATACAATATTTACATAATATATTTTTTAATGCAAATGGGGTAAAAAAAGAGGTGTTACATTCTCCTCCCCCTTACAACAATATTATCCTCAGTGCTTTTCAAAATTGAACAAAATGCTACAGTGGAACCACCCTCAGTGCTCCGCAGAATCAAGCAAAAATGGACGTTCCAATCGCATGGCATCCTCTAGCTCCCATGTAGGCTCTCCAGGACTGTAGGGCTCCCATTGCACCTTTACCTATGCTATGGCATGATTTCGGATCATTGTGACCTTCCTGTCAAGGGTGTGCATTGGCTCGATTTGGAACTCTCCCTCAGGTTCCACCTGAATCACATCCCAATTTATCACATGGTTAGGATCATGCACATATTTCTAAAGAAAAGAAACATGAAAAACATTATGATCTCTAGTGCTAGCAGGAAATGCAAATCTATATGTAACTAGCCCTATTATTTTAAGCATTTCAAATGACCCACAATATCTAGGTTATAGCTTGGCACAACTTCCAAGGTTCAAGGAAATATTCATTGTCCTCACTCTGAGGTAAACATGATCCCCAAAACTGGAATCTCTGTGCACTCTATGCTTATTAGCATAAATTTTATGTCTGTCCTAGGATGCTTTTAGATTCCGTCTGATCTTTGTAGCATCTTGCTCCATTTCCTTGAGCACTTCTGGACCAAGAACAATCATGTTCACTGGATTATCCCACGTCACTGGTGTCCTACACCTCTTGCCATACAAAGCTTCATATGGAATCATCCCCAATGATGCTTGTTTTCCATTGTTATATGCAAAATTCTACCGAGTGTAAATAATATTCCCACTTGGTTGGTTTGTCCATCACATACATTTGAAGCATGTCTTCAAGAACTTGATTCACTCTCTTTGTCTTCCCATCAGTATGAGGATGGTAGGAAGTGCTGAAATTCAGCTTTGTGCCCAAATCTGCAAACAACCCCTTCCAAAAATTGGAAGTGAACTTGAAATCTCTGTCAGAAACTATTGCCTTGGGCAATCCATGTAATTTGAAAATCTCCTTCATGAATATTTTTGCGATGTCATCAACTTCTTATGTGCGGACTTAACCAGTATGAAATGTGTTTCCTTTTTCAACTTGTCCACCAAAACCATGATGGAATCATGTTGTCTCCAAGTCATTGGAAATCCTGTAATAAAATCCATGGAAATAACTTCCCATTTCCATTCTGTAACTGGAAAAGTACGCAACAAACCTGATGGGTGTTGATATTCAACCTTCACCTGCTAACATTTCATGCACCTTGAAATATATTCAGCCATGTCCTTTTTTATTCCTGGCCAAAAATACTGCTTTCTAGCTGTAGCAGTTGTCTTTTGATATCCTGGGTGACCAGAATATGGAGCTTGATGGATCTAATCCATAACAACTCTCCTCAAATATGCTACATTTGGAACATAAATACTATATTTGTAGGTAAGAAGTCCATCTTCTTCCAATTTATATCCCTCATAATTATTTTCCAGATTCTGCTGCTCCAATTTGTCCTTTACCTGTACATACAATTCATCTTCAGTAGCTTGATTAACACTATGTTGCCTCAAATCTGATGGAAAAATACTAAGAGATGCCACATTCATTTCCTACACCTTCATGTTGAGTGCATCAACCACTATGATTTTCTTTTCCTTTTATGTGTTTGATTTCAAAATCAAATTCACACAAAAAATCCAGCCATCTAGCTTGCCTAGCATTTAGAGTAGGCTGATCAAACAAGTACTTCAGGCCACAATGGTCTATCCCGAGCTCAAATATTCTTCCCATCAAGTAATGCCTCCACATCTTGAGAGCATGTACTATGGTTGCAAGTTCTAGTTCATGAGTAGCATAGTTCTTCTGATGCTCCTTCAACTTTCTTGAATCATAACATACCACGTGGTTTTCTTGCATTAGAAATCCTCCAAGTCCTATACCGCATGCATCAGTACACAACACAAAATATTTTTTTGGGTCTGCAATTTTCAAGAGTGGTGCACTTGTGAGAAGACTCTTTAATTGCTGGAAACATTCCTCACACCTTGTTTTCCATTCAAATTTTATTCCCTTCTTGTGCAAAGAAGTGTTTGGATGTGCAACCTTGGAGAATCCCTCAATGAATCTCCTATATTATCCTGCAAGTCCCATAAAAGATCTTACATCTGTCACATTTCTTGGAGTAGGCCAATTCATAATGGCCTTAATCTTTTTAGGATCCATAGATATTCCCTCATTTGAGATAATGTGACCGAAATAGTGAATCCTATCTTTATAGAATTCACACTTGCTCAACTTTACATACAGCTTATGCTCCTTGAGCAATTGCAATGTCAATCTCAGATGTTATTCATGCTCTTCCCCATTCTTAGAATGAATAAAAATGTCATCTAGGAAAAGAAGAACAAACTTGTCCAAATACCTGCTGAAGACACCATTCATAAGGCACATAAATGTAGCTAGAGCATTTGTGAGATGAAAGAGTACCACTACAAAATCATAATGTCCATACCTTGTTCTGAAGGCAGTCTTATGAACGTCTTCATCCTTGATTCTCACCTAATGGTAACCATACCTCAAGTCAATCTTGGAAAATACTTTCGCTCCTCTCATTTGATCAAAGAGGTCATCAATCCTAGGAAAATGGTATTTATTCTTCACGATGAAGTTGTTCAATTGTATGTAATCAATACACAACCTGAGTGTGCCATATTTCTTCTTCACAAATAGAACTAGTGCTCCCCAAGGAGACACACTCATCTTGATATACTTCTTCTCCAACAAATTTTGTAGTTGTATATTCAACTCTACCATTTCTGGTGTGCTCATCCTGTAGGGTGTCTTGGACACTGGTGCTGCTCCCGGCACAAGTTCAATTGTGAAATCAATGTCCCTCTTTAGAGGAATCCATGAAATTTCATCAAGAAAAATATCCTTGAATTCCTGCAACACATGAAAGTCCTCCAACCTAGGAGTTTCATTCTTTGCTACCTCCAAAACATGGGTTGCATACAACTGGCAACCTTTCCTACAGAACTTCTTCAGCTGCATTGCTGAAATCTGCCTAACAGAAATTACCTTTGGAATGCCTCTTACAAATCTTGGGTTCCCTTCTTCATCTAAGCACCCAAAATTCTTATTATAACAGTCAATATTTACCCTATGAGTTTCTAACCAATCCATTCCAATCAGAATGTCATAAGAACCCAGTGGTAGAATATTTAGATTACACAGGTGACCAAACCATTCATAACCAATGGACACTTTTCTACCACTTCACTAACCTTTCTCTTAGATCCAGTGGCTAGATGAACTAACCATTATTTACTATGCTTTAACTTCTTAAAAGCAAAAATATCAACTACTCTATGAGTAATGTAACTTTGAGTAGAACCAGGGTCAATCAAAATAGAAACAAATTGCTCAGCAATATTACCTACAACTTCAACCACAATTGACTGGTGATCTGCCTGGCAGTCCTCCAGTGCTGCATAAATCCTAGGGACAACCCTTGCTACTTGACCCACTGTTTTTTATTCATGGATGTTGTTAGTTGGCCTTGCATTCCCATCTCCAAGTGGACAATTCCTATGCATGTGGGGTTCTCCACATTTCCAACATTGCAGTGGTTCTGTCATATTGTGGATCTCTTGGCTTTTTCCCCATCACTTTAGCTGGCTTTCTCACAGCTTGGGATGGCTGCTTCTGCTGATTTATGAAGTTACAAGGTTTGAAACCTTTCTTCCTTTGGTTAGACTTCTCATTCTTTCTATTCTTCCATGTCTTATGGTAATCAGGTTTTCCTTTTCTTTGCTCATAACAATACTTATCTTTCCTTATTGCTTCTTCCAGAGTCCTCTGTTCATAAAACTCAATTATGTCTTTGTAATACTCAGGTAATCCACTCAGAAAACATTGTATTTTCACTTTGTCATCCCTGATGTACCTGACATACCTCAACAATTCCAAAAAATTATTTGCATACTCTTCCATGGTCTACTATCCCAATCTCAACTCATGGAACTCTTTAATCTTGTCATCATAGTACCTGTCAGAGAGGTAATTCTGCTTGAAATACTTCTGGAACTGTTTCCACACAATATTCCTTTCATTAATCTTTTTCACTTGCCTGAAATGCTCCCACCATATGGATTCTCTTCCAGTCAAATTGAAGATGGCTAACCTAGCCTTCATATTTCTAGAGTAGTCTTGGACTTGGAAATATTTTCTCATACCAAGAAGCTAAGCTTCAGCTTCTTGACCATTCTTTAGCTCACCATCAAATGTATGAGGCTTAGCCTTCTTGAATTCATCATGTGAAATATTTTGGTAACGCCTCTTCCTCTTACTTTTGTGAGATGAAGAGCTTGAATCCTTAGTGGATCCTTCAGATTCAAATGACTCAGTAGAAGGTCTCTTTCTTCTTCTGGCACTGCTCTTAGTACCTTCTGGTCATACTGCACGATGCCTAGAGCTCATCTTCCTCTAGATGTCTGTCAAAATTCCTAGCATGGTTGCATTTAGTTGATTCTGCTCCTGCTGAGCCTTAACCAATCTTTCATTATCTTCCCTATAACTTTGCATCTCCACCCTTAGGCTTCTCATGGTGGCTGCAAAATATGGGGGAGTATCTTGAAATATTCTCCCATTAGACTCTGTCTCACTGATTTCCAACTCGAACATTTCCCCCCATAACATCTTCTTCGTGCTCATAGGGGTTCTGTGCATCATCATGCATGTCGTAGGTTCTCATGTCTAAGCCAAAAACCCACTTTTTCAATCTGCACTATGTGGAATGCTTCTTTTGAGGTGACTATGATTCTGCAAAATGTGTTTATAAACAGAGTTGTTAGCTGCATAACATTCACATGAATTTATACATTACTTACCTGCATTTGGAAAAATCATATACCAACAACTTGTTAAACACACAGAATTTTATTTTCATAAACAACGACAGTCTCAGGGGGACGATGGGGGTAAAGGGGGATTTCCCCCTTGTGGCTTCTCTGTTTCGACGAATTTTATGTTTTCCTCTGATCGATGAAACTCAGGTTTTGGAACCCAATGCGTCGACAAAATTATGATTTTTCTTTTGATCAGAAAAACTTGCCAAAATTTCTGACGCGTCGACAAAAGTATGATTTTTCTTCCGATTGACAAAACTCCCCAAACTTTCTGATGTGTTGGAAAAATTCTGATTTTTCTTTCGATCGAAAAAACTCACCAAATTTTTCAACGTGTTGCCAAAATTTCGATTTTTCTTCCAATCGACAAAACTCGCCAAACTTTTCGATGTGTGTCGACCGGTGTATCAGAAAAACTTAACTTTCCATCCGGCATGTCTCAACTGAAAATTTTCTTTCCACCTGACATGTCCATACTTAGAAAAATTCTAAATGTTTTTTCTACCCATTTCTTCGTCGGCTCGACTCAGCCCTTTCACGTTGACATGCATTGGCTCAATTCATCCTTTCATTCTGATATTATTCAGCTCAATTCAGCTAACTCAGCCGACATGTGCCGGCTCAAATCAGCTAACCCAGCTGACACAATCAACACTCCAACACTTGGAAAAAAATTGGAAAATTTTCTACTGGCCTATGCTCAACAGAGGGTCACTAGAGGAAATTTTAGGTATAAAATGGGCCTCCTAAGGAAAATAATAAAATAATAGTTAAAATAATAAAATAATAGTTATTAATTTTGGAGGAAGAATGAAAAGAACTACTTTTTTTATTTGTATTTTCGACATATCTCCCTGTGTGTTTACTCAAATTCTGAGCAGGAGAGCTCGTTGGATGCAGAATTTAATTTTGCATCCAACGAGTACCCACAATACATACTTTTGACAGACCCCACTACCCAAAAAATAAAAAATACCTAAAATAATGTGGTGTCATCATCATATTTTTTCAGGTATTTCTTATTTTTGGGGTAGCGGGGTCTGTCAAAAGTATGCAGTGTGGGTACTCGTTGGATGTGGAATTAAATTTTGCATCCAACGAGCTCTCTCGCTTAGAATTTGAGTAAAAACACAGGGAGATATGTCGAAAATACAAACAAAAAAAGTAGTTTTCTTTTATGACAAATATGCCAATTCAACCATTATGGTTGACTAATTTTATTGAAATTCTATTGGTTCTTGAATTCCAACTCAAAAAATTTATTGTTGGCGCGTTTTCTTATAAGGCCCATTTTAGACCCCAAATTTCCTCTAATGAATCCTTCCTCTGTCCATTTTTCTTCTTGGCCCATTGAGGCTCAATGCTGCAACATAGCTCTGATACCACACTGTCACATCCCCTCCTTTTAAAGAGGACACAACCATGAGCTGTTGCTACCATTTAAGTAGAGATCTAATTCCCATGAACATGAATTATAAAATAAAATGCATTGGACATAAAACATACATAGATGCATAAAAATTACAATTATTCAGCGGAAGCAAATCATTCATTTGAGCATTAAACATGTCCATAAGAATTCATAAAAACAAATACAATTGCATAGGTAAATACACAAGAGTTACTTATCTTGAAAATGAGCTTGTTCCACAACCATCGATGTCGTTGCAACGTTTCACCCAATCATAGTCCAGTGTGCTCATCAATCTCTTAGCAACACTGCCACCCCCAAGTTGGGCATGATTCCCACCAGGAATAAGGGAACAACAACAGGCTCACACATAGCCAAAGACATATCAAAATTCAGGCAAGCCAAAAATACATTTGGGTTTATCATGCTGCGAAGGAGGTGGAAAGGTTGAATTTCTAAGCTAGTGAGCTCAATCACTGAGCTACGGACACCTACACAAGATATTGGTTGGCTTCCTAAATACCTACACACCCAAAACAAGGAAGCATCCCCTTCTCTGCTACACAGTCCCTCAGGCTATTCCTTCCCTTTCGGTGCTCTTCATGGTGTGCAAGAAAGAATAAACAACCCCTCTTGATATCTCTATGAGGTTCCTTCCTCCACTAGGTTTATCAAGCTAATTCTCACCCAATTCCACTCTAAACCAGTTCAGACCAAAACAAAGGATGCACACACAGCAAAATACGAATTCTGGGGTTGAGGAAAAACATTCTGTGAGCCAAAAATAGAAATGACAAATGGGGAAAACACCCTCTGATAGAAATTCGAATTCAGAAATGTCTGTGGGGTTCACGTGGGAAAAAGCAACCGCTTAAAACCCCCAAAACGTGGATCTATTCTCCCATCGACTGTGCACACCAAAAAAACGTGAATGCATGCTGGAATGGGAAGAAATTTTTGGGTTTTTACTTTCCCAAGAAGTCAAAACTCAATTTTCAAAAACTGATGGCTTCACAAATTTCAATTTGACTACCATACTCTTCCCATCCCCAAGCATTAACTAACTCATTGAATTTATAGAAGAAATAAATGATTGTGCACAAAAGACAAAATGGGCGGTTGACAGTTTGATGGGTTCTCCCTTTGACATTTGGCTAAACATTATTGGCTCAAGGGATTGAACTATTCCCCCCTATTCCTTAGGAAATCATGCCCCTATCTTTTAAATGTTGCATTGACATAGCTGGTTGTGGGTATTTTAATTAAATTGCATATTTACATGATGCCCAAAATATACTATGCCATCGGCTAGCACGATAACCACCGGCATCGATTTTAATTGCTGAAACATAAAACACTAAATCGATGATGGGGCCTTTTCCTTTATCTCCACACGATGATTAAATACAATATTTACATCTTATATATTTTAATGCAAACGAGGTCAAAACTGGGGTGTTGTTGGTGAAGCCCACCAACAAAGCTTCATCAACATGGGTTCCCACTCTATTGACGCCCTACAACGCAATCTCACTGAGCACCGGCCCATATAGGTTTTACCCTACTCAGCAACGTCTGTGGAGCAGACTAGATCTCACCTGAGGCATTCAAGGGAGGGCTGTCAGAACTGAGTTTCTGATAGTGGGGAAGGAGGACATGGGGATCCGATAGAGGGAGATCATAACTTATTCGATCCTCATACAGTATCAAAATATCGCTAACATTATTCAAGGAACATCATAGCGCATCAAGCATAAATTACAACCACTTAAAACCAATAGATCGCATAGATATAGCAGGAAGAAGCTGAATCACATCTATAACATGTCATTTTTACAAACGAGAGTTGCAGCGTCACAACAGATCTATAGCAATAGACAAAAATTGAGCCATATGCATCGCATCATATATTAATCTTGCAAATACACCACATTACATAATTCTTCTCTAAAACCAGAGACTGCATACATTAGAAAGAAGCCCAGATAAAACCACAGTCAAGACATGAAAGTCTCCATAAAACAGATTGCACCAGATCTTATCCCTTACAATCATGCATGCAATACAATTGTTCACCACTACTCTCACACCTATGACTTTATTGCTCCTATTTCCCCAAAAAATATCTATAAATAGGCTTATGCCTTTACATCAAAGGTACACTAATAACTGACTTCTAACCGCTACTGACCTATTGCAACAAAACTTGGTCAAAATATACACAAAATATTCAAAAATGGTTATTTTCCTGCTTATCGCACCAATCTGCCCTTGCGCTGTACATCATAAACTTCCGCAGCTACCACGATGCTACACAACTCACTTGCTCCAAACCCCTTGCCAATGGCCCCCCAATATAGTTTTGTGGCTTTCCCTTGAGCCACGTCAAGTCGATAAGGTGTGTGCCAAAGTCTTGTCCTTAAAATATTCAAACTGTTGCGCACTTTCACAGACATGCAGCTAGACTTTAATGGCGATACTTTGACAATTAGTCAAAGTCTGTTGGATGGGGTGCTCCTCACTCGCCTTACTGTTAACGAGTTGTCGATTCTTTTGAATGGCCTAGAGCATGGCGACGGCCTTAACAACCAACTGGCCACTGATTTCTTGGAATTCGTCGAGCTGCTCGTGACGCTTTTGCTGGTGTTCTTGTGCCCTAGCAGCTCGCTGTTGTAGATCCTTCAATTTTGTGGCTCGAGTGATTTGTACCATCAAAGACATGGCCTTCAACGATGTCTTCAGGGTGGTCAACTGAACCTCTGCCTCTTGCACCTGCGCGGTCAGCTAATCAAGATGCTCATCTTGAACAATACTTTGCCAAAACTGAGTGGTCGCCTCCATAACCATTTTAGCCTCTTGCTCCATAGTGCCGAATTGAGTGGTAATTTCTTCAATGGAGGTCTTGCGCTCTGCAACTTGCTCTAGTGGAATTGTAGGTTGTACCTAGGCCTGGACCAGCAAGTTAGTGTCCTGAAGTTGAACCAAATTCTACCCCAATTGCTTGGCCTTTTCAACTCGGGTGAGTGCTGAGGTGTTGTCAAACATGTTCTGGCAGGCATCAGAAATAGTCTGCTTAACTTCACTGCACCTTGCACATAGCTGCGCCTGTTCAAAAATCAGGTGGTCTTGCACATTCTTGAGGTTGGTAATCTCTTTGGCGGCCTTTCATTGCAACTCAGCTTGTGTTTCCTTCAGCTGGTTGATTTTTTGTAACTTCTCCTCTGCTAACTGCATCCAGACCTGGTGTAGCTCCTCGACTTCCTTCTACAGCTTCGCAGCGGTATTCCTGGACTGAACATAGCCCTCAATCAAATCTATTTGCCTTACCACCAATTCCAATGCGGTGCCTTGCTACAACTCAACCAACGCTAGAGCTGACAGCTTGTTCAGATCCAACACCACACTCTTGATCGGGTGTAGCTGCTAGTGCACTTCTTCATTTTCGGCATCGATCACAGTCGAGGGAACTTGCACGTTCCTAGCCCAAGGCTTAGTGCCGATCAACGAGCTGTCCTACAGCAAAGGTATTACCAATGGTTGCATGGAAAAAATATAAAAAATGGACTCTAATATACTTCTTACTGCACCAAATTCTTCGTGGTGGCGTTGATAAGCCACTACAATTGGTCTTCAATCCCCATTTTGGTACCACTGCTAGGTGCTTACTCTTGCCGCCACTTAGTGCATGTCTCCTCCCGCATTCGCTATGCTATATCTTTAGGATCCATCGATGACTCATTGTCAAAGTCATGGGTGTTCAATTCCAGTGGGGCAAGGTCTTCAGGGACCTCTGGGGGTAGCTCCTTATCTAACTCCTCTTGATATACCAGGACGCACCAGTCTTCTGGCCAATCTTACACAATAGTGTCCAACTCTTCTGTGGTGACCTTATAAGGTAATGGTAGCCACTTTTGATCAAGATCCCTCCTGTTCTGAATATGAATGGAGTGGCGTCCGATAGAAAATCAAAGGATCCGGTGATACTTGGTCATGGCGTAGGGAGAAACTCTAGGAACATCAACGGAGGTCACTTGTAATGCTTCTCAATAGATCCAGAAATGAATAGCATAGTTTATTTGGTGATTGGGTTCTTCGACCCACCATAGTTTTTGATAGCGGGCACCACGATAAACCTTGACTACCTCAACCGCCATTGGTTGGTAGTCCTCCGGTTCCATCCAAGAAACAAGAGCGATGAGAATAAAAATCCAACTATAAGAAAAAGGCTTCCTGGTCTGAGTAGAAAGCGCATCTTCAAGTAACTGATTCAACAAAATAAAGACCAATTCATCTGTACCCCCTCGGCACATTTCTAGGCACAGGCAACAACCCCCGAATTAGATTGGATTGGGCAATTGCTGCGAACAACCTTGTTGGCCAAAATTCTTGCACCAATGCGCACCGTCTATGAATTAATATTGTTAATGCAGTAAGCGTGACCATCCCGTTGTAACACGAAGCTCTCCTTCAGCTACTTTACAAGTCACTTATCTGTATCTCTTCCACGAATATATTGCGCCAGGTCTTCCCCAACCTTAGGAAAACTAGTAATACTTACAATCAAGTCCATGGTGATAGGGATTGGTGTATTCAACCAAAGCATCCCTCCATGGAAGCATGCCAACAATTGCTTCACAGATGCATGTGCTTCATTCAAATGGCCAAAATGGGGCATATTGATGATCCCCAACAACCCAGAATTCTCTAATCCACTGGCCCATGGTTTCAAAATTCACTGAATGGGACCACCAGGGGTCATATGGAAAGATTCATAAGGCTCATACGGGAGATATTTAAGCAAAAATAGGTCGTGATTGTTGAACTTGAGCCTGATCAATGCAGGGATGATGTAAACTGAGCATGTCATCTCTTCCGGCAGCACTGGAAAATTGGGCGGGTACTTCTGATTCTTCGATGGATACCATGGCTTAGCTCCTGCATGCATAGGAGTGATGTAACCAAAAATATCATTTACCAAGACACCCTGGGGTGCCATGGACTCATCAGCTCCTAATCTTGACGACCTAGTCTGTGGAGTGCCTTCTCCGCGCACCTTTGCAGATGTGCAAGCTTGTTGCTTCTCTGGTGGTGTAGGACCGGGTCACTACATCTACTACTTCTGCTTTGGAATAGATGATGAACCCACTACCATACTCATGAATTCTTCTTCCACAGTTGTGGGATGAATGAGGGACTCGTATTCACTCAAAATTTCAATAGCGTCAAGGCCGCTCAACATCCCTTACTCCTCAAATCCTGAAAAGCTGCTCAACAACTCAAACTATACTGCACTCAACACTCTACTCAATACTTGTATAGAATTCACATTTTATCCCTACTCTTCTCAACTGAAAAATGTCATCCAATGCATCCTGCACAGTGTTTTATAGCCACATCCAATTCCAAATCCATCACTACCAAATCTAACTTCATCATTATTGCCAAATCGGGTAGTAATGATGCCAAATCCGTCGGCGATATTATGCTTCTAACAGTTGGATCATCCATTAATGCAGGTCGCTTCAACAAGTACCACTAGCCAACTGGTTTAACTACCTACATTTATTGCTTGATTTGACCACCCCACAGCCTAACAACTGTCACAAAGGGTCAACCGACTATCGCTAACACTTGTAACCTTGCACAGCCTCTCCCTCAAGGCTCACCTTGCATTGCGGAACTAAAATTATCATCATCATTTTTCTTTTTTCCTTTTTTTCAATACTTCAAATGGTGCACATCATCGACCCCATTATATAGGGCTTCAAGCAACTCCCGTTGATGAATTTTGGCAACATTGCGCCATCTAACTATTGTAACTAAACAAGATAGGTACCTAACCAGTGCATTTGTAACTTACCTGGATGCTTGATAAACTTACTGTCATATAATAGAACCAAATATCCTGTCGCAAACTGTTTATGCTTAATATGGCGATCATTCCATGCCTTCTGTCGATCCTTCGCAACCTGATGGTGGAATCCTGCGATGAAATGATCTTCTTCAAGCTGAATCAACTGTGCAGCACATTATTCTAATGCCGATGCATCATCCATACCCGTCGCTATGGAAATGCGCAAGCTATGAACAATATACTCCATAGGCATGATAGGCCCAGAGAACTGTAGTAATTTTTAAATCCCAATCATCGTGATTAATGTTACAGACCTTGGTCAGCACTGTCTCCAGAATTTTGTTGAAGGCCTCAACGGTACCATTTTCCTGCGAATGGTAGGGTATACTCTTCTTATGCTGTATCTAGAGCTCTTCAGTTAGTGCTTTTACCATCTGTTTGACAAAGTGACTTCCCTAGTCGCTCATTAGGATTCTAGGACACCCAAATCACGTCATAATGTTCTAAAAAATAAACCGAGTTGCTGTCGTAGTGGTACAATTAACGATAGGTGCAACTTTCGTCCACCGAGTCAGGTAGTCAGTTGCACTGATGATATAGCATGTGGCAGTGCGCTTACTTGGAGGTTTGATAGGACCCACAAAGTTCACAACCCATTTATCGAATGGTTGCGGAGTCACCTGTGGCACTAGCAGCATCTCATCCCTTCGTGATGGTTTACCGACCCATTGGCAAACATCACAGCTCCTTGCATAGTCCGTGACATCATTATGCAATGTGGGCCACCATAGCCCATCACGTAACACTTTTCTCGCAATAGTGTGGCCTCCATAGTGACCTCCCGCTATTCTGACATATGCTTCCTCTAGAATGGGACCCTGCTCATGCGGTAAGACACACCATCGCAATATTTCATCCGGTCCAAGTTTATATAGTTGTCCAGTAATTAGTTGAAAATCGGAGGCTTTTACGACCAACTGCTTCTTTTGGATAATTGACATGTTTGCTGGGGCGACACCAGAAGACAAAAATTGAACAATTGGTGCATATTTATCATCTGCGACTTCAACTCGAAACAATTGCGCATTTGACAAGCCATCATCAATATTGGTTGGTTCTTCACCATTCTCAACGCGTCACAGATGATTTGGGCCAGCATTCAACCATCCTGGCTTTACCACTATTTCAAAATGAAACTCTTGGAACAAAAGCAACCACCTATAGATTCTCCCCCCCAGCACAGGCTTATTGACTAGGTATTGCAAAGAAAAATGATCAGTGAACATCTTGAAGTGTTCACCCAACAAATAGTGCCTGAAATTTTGTAGAGCATAAACCATCACAAGGCCTTCCCTTTTCGTCATGGTATAATTTTGTTCGGCAAATGAGAAATTTCTACTGGCATATGCTATTGGATGATCCAAGTTGCCTTCTCCTGCCTACGCAAGAACAACCCCTAGCGTAGTAGAAGAAGCATCAACATGCACATTGAATTATTTATTCCAATTGGGGAAAACTAGTATTGGTGTAGAGGCCATCTTGGCCTTCAGAGTGTTGAAGCTTCCTTGACATTCTGGACTCCATTCAAACGCAGTGTCTTTCTTTAATAGCTTTTCCATGGGTGCAGTAATCGTAGCATATCCTCTGACAAAATTGCAATAGTAGCCCGTATGTGCCAGTGTTGCTCAGAGCATATTTACATTCGTTGGCGGTGGTAAACTGAGGATCAATGCATTCTTCGCCGGATCAACCAACAGACCTTCTTTGGATACAATGTGCCCAAGTAGTATGCCAAAGGGTGCACAGAAAATACATTTTTTTGAATTCAATGCAATCTGATGCTGCCTACACCATTCTAGAATCAATCGCAGATTGTCTAGATGGTCTTTAACTAGGCCATAGATGGTCTAGTCATCCATATATACCTGCAGGAATTTCTGAATAAAATCTTTAAATACAACAACAACTATGCAGGAGAATATAGTAGGTGCATTCTTCAGCCCAAATGGCATGACAGTATATTGGAAACAGCCCCACTCGGTGACAAATGTGGTCCTATGGCAATCCTCCTTCGCAATCCGGATCTAGTGGTATCCTGAAAATCCATTTGTGAATGAATATACCTCCTGACCACCTATGCCTTCCAGGGCTTCATCAGTAAAAGGGGTTGGGAATGGATCGTGCACACATGCATCATTCAACTTTCTCAGACCGACACAAATGCGGATTTCTTCAATCTTCTTATCTTGGACCACCATCTAGCTTATCCACTCTGATTATTATACAGGTTCAATGATCCCAGCATTGAGCATCCTATCGATCTCAGCTTTCATGTGATTCTTATATCACGGGTTCAATCTATACAGCCTCTGGCATACTTTTTTTACATCTGGCTTGAGTGGAATCTTCATTTCCCCTAAATCACTGAGTATCCCCTTCATTTTTGAGAATCGTGTTGAAAAAAGGTTTTGGAATTCATGCAGTAGATCTGTGACTTTGGCCATCATCTCTTCACCCCAATAGTCTCCAACATTAGAAAATTTTGGATTTTCTGCCGACCCAATGTTAGCTTTTCGGATCATTAGCGGCTGGTTCATCAAGTCTGTCAGTATGTCGGGAGCTGCGACACCATGGCTTCCTTCAAAATTTGGACTATTAACATTTCGTAGCTTGTCATCATCTTTAGGTTCCCCAAACAAGTTGTAGCACATCATCATGGATTGGATAGAGAAATGCGCATGAGGATCATGATGGTATGCAATAGGGATGATGTTCAGTAATATGTCGCAGATAATGTGTAAGGTGTTACATACCTCAGGGTTGGAATCCTAGAAGCTAAACGTTTGTAGAAAGCAAACTGACAACTCCTCCCAAGTGGTAATGGTTTTGCACAATTCTGTTGCCACATACCAGGACCGTGGCATTTCTTCTAGAGTGTGAACAAAAGCATGAACCCACTCATCCCTAGGTAGCGATGTCTATAACATTTGACATTCAATAAAATGATGGGTGGGGTCATTTTGTCTATCATATCTCTCAGCATGATAGACCTCTATATCACAAAAGTGGACCATCAGCAATTTGTGGCACTAATCCCAGTCATGGATCGCCTGCTTGTGTGTCGCCCGCCATCAAGCCGGAGTAGCCTTCAGTGCTACATCAAGAGCCAGTATCCTTTGTGGTTCAAACACTTTTTCTTCAAATTCTTGGAAGAACTCAAACAGTCCCGTCAGTCCTTCATAAATGGGTAAATCGATAGTCTCAGTTGCAACATGTTAGAGAGACTGTGTAATCAACCTGCATTTTCTGTATGATACCTCATGCAACCGATTTTGCCAATTTTCTAGAGCATCATCAGAGTTGGAGGACGCAAAAATTGTGCTGAGCCATCCAAGTTCGCCATTGACAGTAGGGTGGATATAGTCCTCGGAGATTTTATAAGCATGATCCCAACTTCTCCCGACTTCCTCCTTTACGGGTTCGATATATCACCGTCCTTCCTGAGGGTCCATAGGAGAAATGGCCTTGAAATTCTAGTTTTCAAATGTCATAACACATTTTTTGAAGTTGATAACTACCATGCTATCATTAGCCCATCCAATTCCTAGCAGTGTAGGATAGGAACCAACATCTCCTACAACTTCTATTACGTGAAAGTCAGCACGTGTTTTTATACCTTCAATGTCGACAACCAAGTTTGAAACACGACCAATGGGCTAAACCTTTGCCTGGTTTACTAAATGCAGCTGTAATGGTGACCATCCCAATGTTGGCTTCCCCATCAATTGCCAGGTTTGCTTTGTCATGATGTTTACATCTGATCCAAGGTCCAAAATGAATGAGTCAACCTCATAATCCCCAATCTCGACATTCATCCTCATCTCCTTGCCGTTCTTCCTTTTTTGCAAGGAATTCACAGCAGAATCCTTCACTGTTTCATTTGGGAGGTGTAATAATTCCTTGAGCTCGACAAGAGAATCCAAGTCCCTTACCAACGATAGACAACTCTCAAAGAACTTGTGTAGGGTACCATACTGCCGTGATGGTCCTGGTTTTGCAGATGGATCGAAAGAAAATGGCATATCAACAATTGGTAACTTACCTGGATTTCTTTGGATTTCATTCTTTGCATCAAAGAAGGTATCTTTCTCTATCACAATATAAAATGCAACCTTCTTCCTATCAACAAGCCGAACTTGTAGCCGTGGTCAATCATCTCTAGCTTGCACACTAGCGTGAGTGACAATCCCAACGTCGACATCCTTCATCCATGGCTCAGCCTGAATAGTGGTAGTTGTCGATCCCTGTTTTGAAGGTGGGTTCTGATTCAATGGTTGATTCATTGGTTGGTTCGGCATCTGAGGTGGGTTCTGAGTCTGATTCTACGGTGGGACCTAGTTCTGCATTATTGGCTAGTTCTAGACTTGGAATGCCGGCTGATTATGATTTTGCGCATTCTGTAACTGGGGAATTTGTCCTGCCTGCCATTTTGCAATCAAGTGAGGAAAATTTCAACATTATGATCGTTGGATGCATAGTATGTGCACTGCGCATGAGGGCAATCTCTTTTGTAATTCCCAAATATGCCACATGTATAGAATTGGACTGATTCATGACCTTGTCCTCCCCCATGGCCGAATCCTCCTCCTTGACCTTTGAACCCTCCATGGAATCCTCCTCATACTCCTCCTTACTTAAACCGTGGTTGGGCCACTTGTTGCTACGGTGGGTTAGGTTTCTGCTGAAAATATTGTGCAGATTGAACATATTGCGGCTGATTATACTGGAGTCGTGGTGCTTGGTTATACAGTGGTTGTATCACCATCTGCGACCGTGGTGCGAACTATGGCTACACCATAAACTGTTGCTGTGGTTGCGTAGGGACAAACTGCAATGGAGGTGGTGGCGTATATGGTACTTGTGTTGCTAACTGTACTACATGTGGCTATGCTTGCACTTTTGGGGAGTCCTCTCCTTTTACAAAGTATGAATCATATGATCTTTCCTGAATCAAATCATAAGCGCGACAGTTTTTTTCCTCATGTCCAACTGTTCGACAAAATGTACAGTATAAACTTTTTGCCTTGGTAACCATCTTCTGCATTTAATCACAGTTCTCATGTCGATGCCCATAGACTTGGAAGATGCGACACCATGGTGCACCAGCACCACTCAACGGGCTCGGGGCTCCTGACAGCAAATAGTTCTGAAATGTCGGACAAGTATCCTTGGTATGTCCGCTTGCATGGGAATGGGTGCACCAAAGATCATCGCAATCTTCCTTATCCTTTTTGATGTCTTGCAATTGTAGTGTTAAATTAGCCAACTACGCCTGAATTTGATTCATTCCAACAGTGGTTTCCCCTACCGGTGATGCCTCTATTTTCATCGTAGTCTCCAGAGGCTCGCTCTGTGTTGCAATATTTTGCTGCATTAGTGGTTGTCGAATATGTAGGACAAGCACTATGATAAACCATTCTTTATGCTGAACATCGCTCATCTGAAAACTGGCCCAAGCCATCAATGTCTTAAATCACTAATCAAAATCCCAAATTGTTTCATTGGGGAATTGTTTGATCTCTTTCAATTCAGTAATGTGCTGAGCTTCGGATTTCGGTTTCTTAAATTCCTCAAATATCCCTGTTCTGATCTCATCCTATTTTTTTGTAGTACCTCCCTGAGGCACCCGTGTGAATCTCATAAACCATTCCAATGCGCGACCCCTCAGAGTAGTGGCTAGCTGACTTTTCTTGACATCATCATCAATAGTTTGCTGAGTAGTCTAGATCGCTTCGCATAAGAACCAGTACTGCTCCGAATCGTCGATGCCATTTCCATTGAATATTGGCAATTTCATTTTGTCTCCCTCCATTCTGGGTGTTCTTCCTCCTGCTGGTGCTCTAGTTGTAGACTATTGCTAACATGTTGATAAATTCAACCTAGAATGCGCGTTCCTTCCTTGTGGTGGAGTAGTGTGCGGAGGAGTAGACACGTTACTGCTGGGGTTTGATCCTGCCGTTCTTCTGGGTGTAGCCTGGGCTTGTATGTCCTCATCGTCACAAAAAGGTTTCTTCATCTCGTGTGGTTTTTATTCACGGTATCACACTTTGACTTTAGCAGGAATTTCTCCCATCATCTGCCTCTTTTCTTGAAACCTTTCTCCTCCCCTCGTACAACCACTTGTTTCTTCGACGACCTTTACATTATCACTATAACTCATGCCCATCTACCTCTTATTCCCTTATGCATTTCTTCCCTTTCTGTTGCAGTGCCTACATCCCCCACACACTAGAGTTCCACTACTCTTGGTCCATTTTTAGGATACCCTTTTCACAGACTAGTTTCTTAATCAACAGTTGTAGCGACAATAGGAACCTTCCATGAGGTCCACTGAAAAAACTCCCTTTCCACCTCGCTGAAAGATTTATTAGTATCAACAGCAAACTCAGTGATATATCCTTCCAAGATACTATCCAACCATACCTCGACTGCTCGTGATGCCTTGTTGCTGGTTTCTTATAGCGCCTGGATTAATTCCAAGGTCCAGGATGTTAGCTCTCCTCCTTGAAATTTTGTTTTCTGCTTAGCAAACTTTTCCAACCATTCATGCAAGAGCGCCAGGAATTCACAAAAGAACCATGCCATCATGAGGACCGTCATGGATATATCTATCCAACCAGTGGAACGTCGACAACTTAGGATTCCAGTTTTCAGCTTCAGCAAACTCCTACAACTTCATATCAAACCATCCCTCGATCTTTGATTGAGTCATATGCTAGAACATATCCCCCTCCTATTTGCGACTCGGTCCTGTCAATAAAACCATTTGTCGGTGAATCCCACTAACAAAGCTTCGTCGATAGGGGTTCCCACTCTGTCAACGCCCTGTAGTGCAATCTCCCAAGCACCAACCCAGACAGGTTTTACCCTACCCAACAACGTCTACAGAGCAAACGAGGTCTCACCTGAGGCGTTCAAGGGAGGGTTTTCAGAACCGAGTTTCCAACAGTGGGGAAGGAGGACATGTGGATCTGATAGAGGGAGATCATAACTTATTCGATCCTCATACAGTATCAAAATATTGTAGCATTATTTAAGGAGCATCATAGCACATCAAGCATAAATTACAACAACGTAAAACCAATATATCGCATAGATATAACATGAAGAAGATGAATCTCATCTATAACATGTCATTTTAACAAACCAGAGTCACAACATCACAACAGATCTATAACAATAGACAAGAATTGAGCCATATGCATTGCATCATATATTAATCTTGTGAAAATACGTCACATTACTTAATTCTTCTCCAAAATCAAAGATTGCATACATCAGAAAGAAGCCCGGATAAAACCACAGTCAAGACAGGAAAGTCTCCATAAAATAGATTGCACCAGATCTTATCCCTTACAATCGTGCATGCAATACAATTTTTCACCATTGCTCTCACACCTATGATTCTATTGTTCCTATTGCCCCAAAATATATCTATAAATAGGCTTATGCCTTTACATCAAAGGTCCATTAATAACTGACCTCTAACCGCTACTGACCTATTGCAACAAAACTTGGTCAAAATATACATAAAATATTCAAAATGGTTATTTTTCCACTTATTGCACCAATCTGCCCTTGCGCAGTACCGTGTGAGCTTGCGCAGCTGCCGCGATGCTGCGTAACTCACTTGCTCCAAACCCCTTGCCAACAGGTGTTACACAGGGTCCACAACTATCTAAGTTAGGATTAAGGGGGGGTGTTAGGATTTATAATCCTCCCTTGTCCATACTTAGTCTATTAGATTATATTTTCCTAACTTAGGAGTCATTAATTAATTTTGGGTCCACTGGTACCATTGGGTCCACTTGGTCTATTGGTGCCACTAGTACCAAGTCACTAGAGTATGGGAAACACATATAGAGGTTAACTACAACTGACTACATGTTCATGCATCCATTTATGTGCCTCTGATACCAATCCCTACAATTTAGGAGCCACTGGGAATGCCACCACCAACCTCCTTCATTTGTTGGTAGTTGGTAACTAGTTAAGCTAAGTTATGCTCTAGTTACATTAAGTTAGATGTCCTCGAGTTCAGTTAGTGCCAATTGTGCATGGCTACATGGGGTTATGAGCCACTTCTCACCTACCCCATCAGTTTAACTGGTTTAACTGATTAAGAGAATGAATTAGACATCTAGAGTTAGACTCATGAGCTACGATAGTGATTTAGACACTTCTAGTTAGCCAATCAATCAGTCTTGAGTTGGTAGATTTGAATCCTATCCAAATGATTCAAATTATCCTTTATGTAAGATTCATGTATACTATTAGGATTAATGAAGTTTATAGCGTAATTATACTAAGCAATTCTTATCAATTTTCTATGAAATTTGTCTTGTTTAGTGTGTATTTTTCATTCCATTACACTGCATAATAATACAATTCAATTGGACTGATTTCCTAAATATCAATGGCACAATACTTTAACACATGTAGGTTAATCTTCTGATTCGCATCATATTTGAGCCCATGATCCACTGTACCTCTTAGGTACCTCAGAAAATGCTTTGCCACTATTAGGTGAACACGTCTCAGATTCGTTAGGAATGAGCTCAGGGTGTTCATCGCAAAGCATATGTCTAGTCTCGTATTCATCATATGCATAAATGAGCCAATCATTTGATGATACATCATGGCATCGAACTTCTCAGATGAAGTATCACTCAAAAGATTCAAGCTTCATTCCGAATCTCTTCAGAATCTCCACTGCATACTTCCCTTGCCCAATGAAGATTCCATTTGCACTCTACCACACCTCCATGCCTAAGAGGTAGTGCATCATACCTAGGTATTTCATCTCATATGCTGTAGTAAGCCTCCTTCTTGCATCTGTAATGAGTTCCTCATCGTCTGTCAGAAACAAGTCATCAGAATATAACATGAGTATCACAAGTTTTCCATCTTCCACCTTGAAGTAGAGGTTGGAATATGCTTTACTCTTGGTAAAGCCCAAGCTCATTAGGAAGCTATCCATCATGTCATACCATGTCCTCGGTGATTGTTTCAATCCATACAAGGCCTTCTTTAATTTGCACACATGGGTCTTCCTTTCATGTGTCTTGAATCCCAGTGGCTGTTCCATGCACACTTCCTCCTCGACTACACCGTTCAAGAAAGTTGTCTTGAAATCCATCTAGTGTACTTTCTATTTCATAACTACTTCCAAAGAAAGTATGGTCCATATGGAAGTGTACCTCGCCCTAGCTGAAATTCTCTTCATATTCTATGTCTTCTTTCTGTGAGAATCCTTGTGGTACGAATCTTGCCTTTTTTTTCTCGATGCTACCATTTGTAGCATGCTTGATCTTGTAGATCCACTTTGAAGTAATCAAAGAATTCTTCTCCGGCGTTGGACCAACCTCCTAGAAATAATTCTTCATGATCGAATGATATTCCTTGATCATCACATCCTTCCATTCTTTCTTTTCTGTAGCCTCTTCATAGGTGGAAGGTTCTCTATGAATGATATTTCATAGTAGGGCCACATAGCTATTGTAGGGATTTTCCCTCTTTCTCTCTCTATGTATTCCTTCTGGAGCGCCATACCTTTCATCTTCTCATATGATTTCTCATGCCCATGTTGGTTTCCTCTTGTGGGATTCCTCCTCAAGGATATTTTATACTGCTCCTTCGATCATTAGAGGAAATTTCACCTCAGAATGGGCCTCCTAAGGAAAATAATAAAATAATAAAATAATATTTATTAATTTTGGAGGAAGATTTTTTTTTGTTCATATTTTCGACATATCTCCTTGTTTTTTTACTCAAATTTTGATCGGGAGAGCTTGTTGGATGGGGAATCAAATTCTGCATCCAACGAGTACCCACTTTTACTATTGAAAGACCTCGCTACCCCAAAAACAAGAAATTCCTGAAAAAACGTGATGATGACATTGTCAAAAATACAAATAGAAAAGTATTTTTTTTATGATACATATCCCCAAATTTATATTAAACAATTGTTTAAGACCTATACAGTATTTCAAATCTAAATCAATTTTCATTGGATAACACATGATGACATGGAATTTGATTTAGGGTTAAAAGGCCCATTTTGAGTTGAAATTTCCTCTAATGCATGGCGTGATCTTCAGGGTCTTCTGGAATCGCTTCTCCAATTTCCATGCCTCGGATTGTCGTCTCTTCAGGTTCTTTGACTTTGTGGATAGGAGTCCTCCTAGATCTGAAGTATGCCGAGTCTTCATCAAAGGTTGCATCTCTACTGATGTCGATATTATTAAATCCTAGGAAGTATATTTGGTAGGCCTTTGATGATCATTGTATCCTATGAATACACCCTTCCTCCTACAAGGATCAAGCTTGGTCATTTTCTTCTTTGGGACATGTATGTACATCGGGAAACCAAATATTATTAGATGGTTGACTTCTAGTTTCACTCTTGAGAAAGCCTCTTTAGGAGGCTTGTTCTCGAGTACTCTATGACGAGTACGATTTTGTACATGCACAATTGTTCTTGCTACCTCCACCCAATGGTTCATAGGAAGATCCTGGTCAAGCAATATTGCTTTCGATGCTCCCATTATGGTCTATTTATTTTGTTTTGCAACCTCATTATGTTGAGGATTGTATGAAGTTCTCAACTCCCTCTTAATCCCATATTCTCTACAAAGTTCCTTGAATTCTTCCGAAGTGAACTCGCCTCCATTATCCGACCGTAGAATCTTGATATTCCTATTTGTCTGGTGCTCGACCAAGGATTTATATTCCTTGAACTTAGTGAAAAATTTACTTTTCTCCTTCAATAAATATATCCAAGTCTTACATGCGAAATTATCTATAAAGGAAACATGGTACACATACCCGCTTCATGAGCTAGAAGACATGGGTCCACATATATCCGAGTGTACTATCTCCAATATTCCTTTAGCCTTGCTCTCATTGTTGGGAAATGTCTTCTTTGCATTCTTTCCTTTTACACATCCTTTGCAAATGCCTTCATTCTTTTCCTGGATCTCTGAAAATCCTGAGACTGCTTTGCTTGCCATCGGTAGTGCTCTGTAGTGCACATGTGCAAGCCTTCTATGCCATAGTTCATTTGGTTTAACTGAATCATGAACCAATGCTTGCTCATGATATCCGTTCAACTTGTACAAGCCTCTGGCTTCTTCTCCAATCACTGTTGCATCCTCTATTTTATTTCCTCTAGGCCACATCAGAACTTGGACATTGACAAATGCAACCCTCATTCCCTTTGCATCTAGTGCAGACATGGAGAGAAGATTCTTCTTCAATCCTGGAACATATAGCACATCCTTCATCTTTAAGTATTTCCTAGAGTCAAGCTTGTATGAAGCTTCACCACTCCCTTTTATGGGGTATTGATAATCATCCCCAAGTTTCACCTTGTGAGGTGACTCATGTTCATACATATTAACGAATGATTTCTTGTATCTCGTCATGTGTTTGGAAGCTCCACTATCTATGAGCCAATCATTGTTTCTGTGTGTGATATTGCCAATAAGTGCTAAGATTAGCACATACTCTTCATATAAATCATCCTTCTCTCATTTGAATATTTTGTTTGTTGTTTCATCATCTTCAATATTATGAGCATGGTGTATCCTTTTCTGGATGGGACAATCTCTTACCAAGTGTCCCTTTTCATCACAAGTATAATATTGAACATTTGAAGTATCTCTTTTGGTCTTCTTTAGTTGTGTTTCCTTCTTCTTGTTGTGATAAAATTTATCCTTGTTCTCCTTCTTCTTGAATTTCTTCCTAGTGTAAACTGCATGATCTTGATCATAAGTTGCTCCCATATTTTCTTCTCTTGTCACAAGTCTAGCTTCTTCTTGTGCACATTTGTATGGGAGTCTGCTGAAAGAGATCAGCTTCCATCTTGCACAAATTCCTTCAATGAATAAGTCCCATGATATAGGGAGACCATTCAAGGTAGTCATTACAATTTCTCCTTCTTTGACATTCTCTTCAACCGCTTCACGTTGTTCTTTGATTTGAGAAACCCTTATGAAGTAAGAATTTATAGTCTCGAAGTTCTGTATCTTCAAATTCTTCAGTTGGTTCCTCAAAGAAATATTTCGGTTGATGTTCTTTCCTCCAAAGATATTTATCAAAGCATCATATACCTCCTTCAGTGTCTTGAACGTAGACACATGGGGGATGAGGTGATCCTTAATAGAATCTACAATTATTCTCTTAACCTTAGCCATGTTTTCTCTTATGAGTAGCCTTAGTCTCATCTCCCTCTGGTTCTGGAACTTCTTTACTGATGAACTGATCCAATTCATTCTCTTCAAGGATCAGATAGATTTTGTACTTCCATGGCTGAAAGTTATCAACCCCTCCAATATTGCCTCAAGATGAGTATGGTGAGTCATTTTTTCAAAATGAGAACCTCAAATGGAAATAGCAAAGATTTAGATCTTACCGATTTGAGGTGTCTGACCCAGTTTTGGAGATCGATGACCTAGGGTTTGTCAGGGAAACCCTAATTTTCCAAACTTGGAGTTTGAAATTATGTTTGAACTTAAATATGTGCCTCCTTGAGGCGAGTTGCTCAGCTAGGTCATTTTCTAAAATCTGAGGTGGGAAGTCTCCGATAATTGATGCCTTGGTTCCTCCCGATACCAGTGACACGGTAAAAACTCAAACTTCTCCAATTTAGAAACTATATCCACCAAAATATGTGCCCTATTTAGGTGAGTTAGCCTAGCCCTTTTTTCTTGATGATCTATGGAGATAACACCTTGAACTAGGAAAACCTAGTTTCCACAGTTGCGTAGTTCCTTCTTTCAGAAAGGATATGATACCATGTTATTTTTTCTTAAGATATGATTAGATTATCTAGGATCTTTATTTGAAATAATAACAATTGAATTAAGATGCATAAGATATAAAATATACACAAGAAACAACGGTTTTCATCAGGGAAAGCATAAAGGAGAAAACCCTGCAAACTTCCTCAGAATAGTAAGATGATCAAAGTCAGTAATAAGAAGTAGACAACAAATATCTATCTCTCCTCTTCTATTTGTATCTCTCTCTCATACAAAGTTGAGAGTGTGAGGTGTGTGTATAAATGAGGGACAGATCCTCCCTGTTTATACCTTTTCAAGTCACTGACCAAACAGAAGACTCGTGCCTACATGTATTCTCAGACAGGGTCCACTTCTCCTACAGATATTACAAATACATTTTACATGATGCTACACTCAATACTATTGCTCCAAATTACAACGAAGGTTGTACCTTAAGGTCTAGACACAATTTATGCATCCTGTAAAGGGGTAACACACGTCCCCAATGGTGGTACAACACCATACAATGATAATATACATCAGAATATCTTCTGAAGTTACAAATACATCAACAAGGGGACCATTAAAGGGACTACCTTAGTAACTTTATTATGCTGGCAGAATTTGGACTCTCACCCCCCTCCCCTATGCCCTAGTTTCCATCTACTTTTGTTTCAGATCTTAGAGGAGAGATGCAGGTGATCCAGATTGAAGGTTTCACAAGGTTCCTTGAATGATGATAAGGTATATTTGTACTCATTTCATTGATTAATAAAGATTTGACATTATTCCATTTCCAAATCACTGTGTATGTCTCAACTTTTGATTATATGTTGATGTTTATGAGATTAGGGTTTCATGTTCTTTTGAATATCAATATATTACATGTGGCCAAATTTTTTTGAGGAAGGTTTGAAGTGGTTTTGCAGGTCCCTGGATTGGAGACCATGAGAAGGACTCAAGGAAAGGCTTGGATCAACCTTTAGTTTCTAAGGTACACACCCTCCTAACCCTTGAAATTTTTTCTATTCATTGTATTTGCATAACTTTACATGTCTATCTGTAACCCTAGTATGTCAGTGGCCTGACCCCAGCCATAGGAACATTTTCTGTAACAAAAAAATTGGCGTCTCCACTAGGGAAAAGCCTCTCTCCTTTGGGGTATCCTAGTTTATTTTTCTAGTGTATTTCAAGGTTTGAGTCTTGATTTCAAGTTAGGAACAATCCTTGAGTCATTGTAGACACTCTCCTTGTTGTTTTGGAAGTGGATTTCATGTTTTTTGCACCTGTTACTACCCACACACAGGTGCTAGTGCACACATCTACATTTCCCCCTCCTACACATAGGTGTAGAGTGATTCCATGTGCATTTTATATGCTATTGTCACTACTGTGCACTAGCATGTCCTTCCTCTCAGTGATTTTTTCACTTTTAGGGTTGTTCCAAAGGGGTCTAATTGTAGTATTTGCAGTCTTTGTTGTTCCCAGGTCTGTGTAGGACCACTTGGAAGTGGTGTATTCTCTTGTGAGTGATATTAAATTAATTTTAAAGGGTGATTCCATGAAGATGGGTAACACTTTTTAGCCAAATTTGGTGATGAAAACCTGATTTTTTACTCATGTGCTAGATAGAAGCCCTCAAAACGCATTTATGCCATGTGAATTTTGACTTGCAGTAAAAAAACAAATTGTAGAATATTATGTTGGAATCATAGTGATATTTTTTTAAAAATATTTCGATGTCATTTAATGTGTGAATTTTTGCATTTAATGAACTGTGTGACCTTAAAAATTTGAAGAAGCTAATAAGTGGCTCGTGTCCATGTAGAGTAATTCAATCTTGCATTAATAATTAAAAAAAAAATATATATATGAGCATGATCTACATAAAATGCAGCGTGATGTGCATATTTTTTTGTTAATGTTTTTCGCATTATACAATTATTTCTTATTTTTCGAAAGTGACCACATTCGATTTCAGCATCGTTTTAAACACATATTTGTCCACGTAAAGAATGTTTTTCTATTTTTTCAAAAATTGAAAAACCAAAGATACCCTTTTGAAGAGGACACGTCGATATGTGATGTGTGCATTTTTAAGAATTTTTTGGCTGTGTATTTTTAACTCTGCGGATTTTTCTTTGAGCTGCTTCGAAGTTGCAGTGTGGTTTTCTAAGTATAAGTTTTAGAAGTAATTAAAAAATAAATATCATTGTTAACACCCAAAAATGGTTAACTACCTCATCTACCTCACCACATGGCTCATTTGTCCATTTGCCTACCATATTTCCCTGAAAATCCCACTAAAAAGCCTCCAAAAGGCCTAAAATGCCTAAAAAAGGCCATAAAACCATCTAAAAAGGCTCCAAAAGGCCTAAAATGCCTCCAAAAGGCCAAAAAACCCCTTTTTCCTCCAAAAATAACCAAAATTTCTCTAAAAATAGCAAAAATCCCCAAAAGGGAAGAAAAGGAATAAAAATAATGAGGAAAAAGGAGGAAAACCCTAAAACAACAAAAACCCTAAACAAGCTGCCCTAAACCACATGGTTTCCAAAAACCATGGGCCAGCACTCCATCACTAAAAAACTATAAATAAGTGATGGAGACCCATTATTCCATATCCACAGTCATTAGAATCCTGCCTCTGCCGAAATTATTCTCGAAACCCTAGCTTACCATCAAGTTACTCTCACCATTGAGAACTCTTTTGGCCCATTTCCACCACCGGAAAAGGAGAAGAAGCAGCTTGGAGCTCGAAGCCACCGACATCGGACCAGCGCAACGGACTCCACCAACCTCCTCATCGGAGGTAATATCAATAAAATCATCATTATACATTCCTTTACTATTTTTACTTCATTTCATTTACTTTTTACTGCTTTAGCTTAGTCTTTATTTTCAGTCTATTTTTGTTTACATCATTGAACTGCTACTAAGGATTCCAGATTCCTTAGTAGGTGCTCATCAG
>LPNX010528431.1:699988-711277 GCA_001517045.1 Pseudotsuga menziesii
TTACGAAGTGTGAAGGAATTGAGGGGTTTGGTAGGGGTTTAAGTTAGTATTAATATGGATTTAGTAAGGTATTAATATGGTTTAGATATGAATTTAGGTAGGGGTGAATAGGGTTAGTAGGGGGTAAGGTAGTAATATTGAAGGGGGGGGTTAAGCAGGGTTAGTGAGGTCAAATTAAATGGTAGGTTTAATTTATGTTTTGAAAAAAGGGGGTGGGGTATGGGGATTTTTTATTAATATTATAACTTATTAACCAATTTCAAATAAATTTTTATAAAAAATTTATTATTTGTCTCGGGCCTACAGTTGATTAATTGTCTCTATGGTTATATAGGTTTGTTTAGTTCGTGTTTTATGGATTTTTTTCAATCCTCCATGAGTCATTACCACAACAATTCTGCTCTAAATCCTTGGTTGTTTTCTTAATGAAGATATTAAACAGTCCGAACGATAATACTCATTACTTTTGCGTGTATATAGGTTATAATTAATCATATTTATTAAAAAAATTATTTGGGTTGATGGGCAGCCTCTTTATACATTTATATATGTATGTGTGAGATCTGAGAAATTGAATCGAAATCATCACTACCCAATATTCACTTTTACATTGAAAATGATAAACGCAAGTTACAACAATCGCATGACGTCCTCTTCATTTTAAACCTAGTTATCGGATCATCGTCGTAAACCCAATAAGTAGGAGTATTAGGGTTGTGATGTTCTCTTCAAATAAATTTTTATAAAAAATTTATTATTTGTCTCGGGCCTACACCGAGGTTTATACCTCAATCGAGGTCCATACCTCGACCGAGGTATTTCTTAACCCTCGGTTGAGGTATTAATACCTAGACCGAGGGTTAGGAAATACCTCGGTCAAGGGATGAAAAAAACCTCGGTCGAGGGGTTGATAAAACCTTGGTCGAGATATTAAGACCTCGGTCGAGGGCTTCTTAAACCCTCGACCGAGGTACGTTTTTCTATTTTTGCCGAAATGCGCTTGCCAAAAAGTGTTACCTAGGTTCGTGGATTCACCCCTACCCACATCGAAGATCCCACAACAATGTTCACCGGAGTTGTCTGCATTGGTGATTTACTAGAAATAAGTCAACAGGGAAATACCCTAAATCTTTGAAAGTCATTAATTTTGCACATATAGATTAAGAATCTAGGATTCTGGATGAAGTACTTATATTTGTGGCTATGATACATACACAACAAGGCAATGTAAGTAATGATAAAGTTAATTATAAACTTGCTAAAACAATGACCTACTGACCGAGAAAACTTGCAAACCTTATGGATGCAAATCTAATTTAATAACGTATGCCCTTGTGTTTACTTACAGAAAACAATATCAACAGCTGGACTCCATCAAAAGTGCATTTAAGTATTGAAATATCAAACTTCAAATTATAGCTCTTGATCGACATGCAATAAAAATCTCATTAACATTGCTAAGTGTGGTTAATAGAATGCAAACTACTAGTAGCCAAATATTGGAGATTGCATTACTTTAATAGGTTGCAATTGAAGCAGTAAACCAAGTTGAGGTATCCTCTACAATTTGTGAGAAGTGATCCTTATTAGATATTTGGGCCCATTCCTCGTTAAGTACATCTTTTGAAAACATGAGATGGAGCAATTAAGACCTTCAAATAAAGAATTACAATGCAACTTCCATATTGGAAAGTACATAACAACAACTTGAAAGCAATTCCATAGTTCTAAATCGAAAGAGTAATCTAATGCTAATCACTGAGGGATGCCTTCTAGTGATATGGAGCATTGGAACATTTATGCAAACCTATGTTGAATAATACCCAAACAATGTCAAACACACTAGAAATCCCAAAATATTTATAAATAATCTCAAACGTCGAATAAGTAGGACCAAACCTTGATTGGAGATTCAAATGCATTATGATATTTTTTCCAAGAAACATGATATTAAGAGGAAAGTACATGGGAAAGAAAACTAGAAAAAGACACATGGGATAGGTGAGAATAAGAAAAAGCCTACTACATCCCTGATATTGTCTAATAATAAAGATGGGAAGATGCTTAATTCACTTCAAGTTGGGATTAAAAAGCACAGTTCATTATCAACATCTAAATCCGACAACCAAAATAGGAGGTAGTAACAAACCCATGGTTTCCTCAGATCACCTTCAGATTCATATCAATCCTTTATAAGGTTTTCTTCAGAACCCACTAAATCAATAAAGGAGAAGCAGATGGATCCATGGTTTGAAGATTCAATGTCCTATAAGCATATGGATAAATGGAAGATTGGAGATAAGGATGAGAGGAGTGCACATGCTAAAATGTCACTACTACAGAGAGGGGGTTATTAAGACAATATTTGAGACAATATTTGTGTAAATTTTCTCAACTTAAGACCAAAAAATATTGTGTATTGTCTTAAAGCGACTGTCTTAAACTATTGTCTTTAATTTAAGACAGTAAATTGTCTTAAATTTAAGACAATAGTTTAAGGAAATCATTTAAGACAATAGTTTAAGACATCTATTTAAAGACAATACTTAAAAAAATACACAAATTTATTTTTTGTCTTAAGTTGAGACAATTTACACCGATATTGTCTCAAATATTGTCATAATACCCCTTCTATGTCATAGTGATAGAATGCTTTATGATAGGGAAGGGTGGAATCAAACCACCAATCTTCTGCATCATATAATGCATATGCTCTACCTTTGAGCTATCACCCTGTATTTGTATTTTTTGGAGATTTTTTTAGCAATGAACACAAGAAGCATTAACAAATAGCTTGTTGAAATAATTCAAGGTATGGACAAGTGAAATAAAGTTTGATTTACTCTTAAAAAAAATAGTGGAATCAATTGTATGTGTATTGTCTCGCATTTAAGCATGAAACACAAAGTAGCCACACTTAAGATGAAACACAAAGGAGCTGGGAGTAGAAGAGGAAGATGTGGTAAGATGAGTCAAGATGGATGACCCATGGCATTCAAAAGTCATCATGGTGTTTAACTCATCACATAATAATTTTGATAGGATTATGATTGGATATGTATTCATAATTCCTACCTTATCTATTATTATTCTCAATTTTATAGGTCCCAATTGATTTTCAAATGGGATTGTATACCAACATTGACCGTCTACTAATTGATAGCTCTCATTAATTTCAAGTACATGTTTCTAAAAGTCAATAAAAAAATCTGAATGCGCATCTTGCAAAATTTCATTTGTTAGGTTTCCAAATAATGATTTAATGATAAATTGAATCTACCTAGTAAGACCAAGTACAACAAATACAGATAGATATCTTTAATGAGAAATATCAAGATTCCTACTAGTCTATACAAAGTTGCACTAATGGCTTGACATTTTTTCAAAGCAGAAAATTTCATTTCTTTTCTACTAGTTTAGTTGATGGTTTGCAATCATGCATCTTCAAAATTTTGGGCATTTTACAAGCATACTTTCGAGACATGAAATGCAGTCACTTCCTTGGAATGTGAAACGATACCATACATTTAAATAATGCATGTTAGACCATATCTCTGCATTCAATTTTGAAGTGTTGTATTTTCATCCCAAGGGAAACTCAACAGGAAAGTCTAAATACTTTAAATGTTTATGCATTTGAAGCTATAAAATAATTGATTGGGATTCATTGATAATGAATTTGGGTGTGTAGAAACAGATGAATATTTGTTTTAGAGAAGACTTGCAACTATAAAATTGTAACCCTATAATTTTTTAGGAAAGGTTAGGGAATTGCATTTATATGTACACCCATCTAAAAGAAGGATATTTATTAAAACTATTCACTTGTGTAGGTGGTCATTGCACAGAAAAAAATGGGAATTCAATGTGTATCCCATATTTGAGTACTTGTTGGAAAAGATCCAGAAGACTGCCATGCCTCATTCAAATAGTTTTTTGTTCCTACTAACTTAACTATCAGTCTGTATAGCTTAACGAAAAAACACAATCAACGTGTTGATACTGTTTCCATCCTTGTTGGATTCAACAGTATAGGAAATAAGAGTGATAACATCAAGAAAATGAAATTGACATGTTGCAAACAACAAACCATTCTTTTCTGGATGTTGGAGGACTACAAATCTGTCACAATATGTTCATTTAGATGTTCTACCATTGCAATGTTGAGTGTTAGAGGTGAGAGAATTCTATGGAGTAAGTGAGCCAGCCATTGTAGGAAAATGGATTTTAGAGAGGCTAAGTCCCCATGGAGTCGCCTAATATACTACTCTATCCCTTTCTCAGTGGAAAATTTCTGCAACTTTTTTTTTATGAGTAGGGTTTCATTCTTATCATTACTATTGAATGCTTGAATCTGCTTATTATAAGCCTCAAAGTTGTCCAAAACCTATTCCCCTAGAGTTCAAATTTTAAATATAGATTTTTGAGGAGAAGTAGCACCCATTGAGACTTATCCTGCATCAACTTTATGCCATATTCTTTGTTGATAGCTTCTCAACAGCTCCCATTTTGGGTCATATATTTCTGGTCCAATGGGTTCTACCTTTAACCATGCCTATGGGGTTGGGATTTTTATTTCATATCCTTTCTCATGCCTACCAGCAGTTCATATATGGAAGGAATAGTTCCATAGAACGTATGGTCAAGGAAATATGGCCTTCTCTTTCTTTGATGCAACCCTGAAGAAACAATGAAATGTGAGATGTCTGCATAGGGTGGATGATAGGATTAGTTTTCTAGGCTTGTCCAAATCAACGTTGTAGATTTTCCATAAATATTCCCATTAAGTTTGGCGATACCTTCCTTCATTCTACTAATAAAGAAAGGGATAGAGGAGAGGAAAAAAAATTAGGGGACATTAGGTTAGCTAGGAGATGATTAGGCGGTGTGGTCTATGTTTCTACTTTTCTGGTCCTTTGTTGGACATTAATAAAATCAAATTTCATAGTTTTGATTATGTTTCAGTTTTATGTTTTCCTACGTAGTTAGGTAATAATTGAAACTAGGACTATTACCATGTGCTGAGAATTTCAACAGATGTCCCCTTCCATACTAAGGAAAATGCAGTCATCCAATATATGAAATCAAACAGCAAAAAAGTTCTTTCTAATAAGATTGGTCTTTAGATCACAAGGAAGATTCTATAGAAAGCTAAGCACCACAAGACAAGTCAATCTTTTTTTCCAAATCTTTTGTAGAAAATAAAAACAAAACAATTATCAGCTGGGAGAGTCACCAACATTTGACATGAGTGCACAATGATGTATATGGTTCTATGCATATCCCTTCCATAGGTTGCTATAAATAGTTTATATATTTTATATATAACTTCTCTAGAAATACTTAGGTCTAATTTATAAAGAATATTTTTGATGTTCTTTCAGACTTTAACCACTTCATGATCATGGTTGAGAAACTAAGTGTAACGAAGTTGAAAATGCTAAGAATTTCTAGTAGTGGGGTGTTCAACTACAATGCTTTCTTAAAAATTTATACAGGGAATTTTTCCATGAGATATAAAACTTGTAAGACTATGAGGATTTGTCTCAATCTCGAAAGGATTTTGTAAGTCTAGAAAAGTGAGGATTGGAGTCAATCCAAGGCATTGCTTCAAATCGTTGAATTCCTTTTGTTGTGACACACCCCAAGTGAAATTTTATTTGGCTCTACTCTTGGTCACCTGGATTAAGGTCCAATAAATATGAGAGAACCTCAACACAAACCCATAGTAAGAGTTGGAAAGGACTAAGAATATGTGGAGATATGTTAGAGTCGTTAAGGTCATTCAATCATGAATGACTTGGATTTTGGATGGGTCAACATGCACATCATGTCACAATGTATCGTAAATACTGAATTATCTCCATGTAGAATGAACACTTCTCCAAATTGACATATAACTTGTATTGTCATACGATGATCGAAATCTAATGAATGTGTTGCAAATGTTCCACCCAAGTTCTACTAAATATGAGAATGTCATCTATATATATGACTATGAAAGAGTTTTTGAATGGACAAAAAATATCATCCTTCATCCTTCATCCTCATAAATGGTGTTGGAGTATTAGTCAAACCAAAAGGAATGAGAAATCACTCAAAAAAGGCCTTATTTAGACGTGAAGCTTGTCTTCCATACATCATTTTTCTCAATTAGGACTGGTGGTATCTTGACTTTAGATCAATCTTGCTGAAGAAATCGACATCATTAAGTTGAATAAGGAGATAGCTAATTTGACAGATTAGGTATTAAAATTCTTAACGATGATTTTGTTTAGTTCTCTATAATCAATGCAAATTCATGTAATAAAAAAGTCACCATGTCCCATTATTTTTCTACATCAACATAATTGGGCTCCCAGAAGGCGAGGATCTTGGTTGAATGTGTCCCTTTCGGATAAGATCTTGAATCTGACATTTTATTTCCTCTTTCTCCAAAACAGAGAATATGTATATGGACCATTAAGGAAGGGAGCATCGTGTATAAAACCTAATTAAGTGTTTTACTTGATAATTGCACAATGACACCTCTTTAGGTGAGGAAAATATATCTATGTATTCCTCTACAATATTTTCCACCGGCTTCTGTTGTGTAGATAGACCTAGGATCGATACTATGGTAGTATTAATGACCTTTTGTACACCTTATGATCGAACTATGAAGAGGAAAGTTTTCCAATTCTATGAGATTACTTTCTGACACTACTTTGTTGATATCAAGGATATTGTAGTAGTACAAACTACCTTGTTGGGACCCTATAAAGTTTTCTCCTCAAAGTAACAATTACACTATACTACTTGGACTCATTAAAATCATGAAGTTTCCAAATATAGGTTTTTCATAAAAGAACATCACAACTTCAAGTGGGGAAACATCACACAATTCATCACATCTGAAGGGATTGATGTTATAGGATAGGTTAAATGAGAAACAGTTATCGCTAGTTGTGGACCACTAGGGGAGCATCATTTTCCTTCTTTCCATTTCAGATAAGATAGATAAGATACGATAATTTTATTAATGTCCAGCGAAGGACCACAAAGGTAGGTTAATATTACTAAAAGATATGTATCTAATGTGAATTGAATGTGGGAGTGTGAAGGCCGCTCCAGAGGAATTTCAAACAAACTTTTCAAATATTCTTGAAGGATGATTTCATTAATGGTTTCATATGTGATTTTTCTTTAATCATTCATGGTTGTATATAATTCTTGGGTTATTTTGTACTTGTTGTGAATCTTGTGATCATCATATTTGGAAGATCCCTCCTAAAGTTTTTGGCTTATTGAGTTAGATCCACATGGTTGTTAGAGCATGTTTATAACAGTTTAGGTAGGCCTTCTTTCATACAAGTTTGAATATCCTTGATCGTTTATCTTCTCTCAAGTCCCTGGTACAAAATGAAATGGAGCCATTTATTGAGTAGTGGGATGCAAACTGCAAGCAATGAAAACTTTTCAAATATTGAAAATAGCGAACCACAAAAGAGATTTGGAGAGAGTTTTATGGAGATCAAGGCAAATTTTTTTGTGGAGAGTTCTATTTTCAATATTTAAAAGCTTTCACTGCTTGCAGTTTCATCCCACTACTCAAAAATGGCTCCATTTCGTTTTGTACCAGGGACTTCAGGGAGTGTCATTAATGTTTGAAAGCAAAGTTTTTTGCGGAGAGTTCTATTTTCAGGTTTTCATGAGTTGTTGGAAGATTTAGCAAAGTATAATGAATATATTTTGCAGTCTTTGATAAGTTAGTGATTCCTCGACTAAATACAATTCAGTTATGTAATGATCATGTTCATTTAAAAAAAGGGTCCGCGGCCTCTATTTATAATTTTTTTGACAGAGGCACCTCGGTCGAGGTATGTACCTCGACCGAGGTCCATACCTCGACCGAGTTAATACCTCGGTCGAGGTTTTAATACCACGACCGAGGGTTAATAAATACCTCGACCAAGGGCTGAAAAAAACCTCGGTCGAGGGCTTGATAAAAGATCGGTCGAGATATTAAAACTTCGGTTGAGGGCTTGTTAAACCCTCGACCGCGGTACGTTTTTTTGTTTTTGCTGAAATGCGCTTGCCAAAAAGTGTTACCTAGGTCCGTGGATTCACCCTAAAATCCCTTTTGAAGCATTTGGGCTTGTATCTTGCTTTTTGTTTGACCTCCTTCCGTGGCATGACCTTATTTTGTATGGTGTTGAGCATCCTCTGTTAGTAGGTGTAGACTGAAATTAGGAGCCATATGATCCTTGTTTTACTCGATCTTTTTCTCGAACTCCTTATGCCAAAGTAGTTTAATTGGTCTCTTATGCAAGTATTCCTTCCAAGATAGGTCTTTCTAGACCTCAGGTTAGTCTATGGTTATGTTTTGTGGACATAGTACAAAAGTTCATTTGATTTGTCTTTACACCATATGCATGTACTTGTTTATAGTTATTTTATTTTTTCATTTACAAGAAAAAGTAAATAGAACAGGTCTTTTATTTATATGCATTTAGGATAGTGCCATTAGGCTTAGCTAGATTGCATATCTCTATTTTTTTTAAAGAATAAAATAGATCTTTCATTTATGTCCTGCATTTTTAGTTTTGAAAAGAAAAGAGAAGTAAAAGCTGTGTAAGTTGAACCCCTTTAGCATTTTCCATGTTGTTTCCTCTTTCAAGTAAAAAACATCATTAGTTTTTTCATTGCTACCTTTTTTAGTAATCAATAACCTTTTAAAAGAACACTGATATTTAAAATGTATTAGTAAGTTTTCTTTTTAGGAACGACACATACTACTCTAGGCCAGTGTTTTGGGTTAGGACTTATCTCTAAACTACCCAAAACTAGTAAACTCAAACATAGTTCCCATTCTTTTAGGAAATCCATCCTTACAAAGAGGTGTACCATAAATCTCCTCTCACATAGGAGTCAAGCATGAGGTCGTGCGAGATTGAGCTGCAGAGATACCCCTCCAATACTCAATTGAGCATACACCAGCTTTGTTGCGCGTTCAGGGATTCACTCACTACCACCTTTTTGGCTCTGTGTGGCACCATTTTTGTTTGAATTTTGGGCTTAGCTACCTTACCCATGCACATCGATAGGATTGATGATTGTTTCATTGGACCCTTTTTGCAAGTTTGGTATCCTTAGTATCTTAACCTCTAGGACTCTACACAAGTAATGGAGGAGGGCTATCTTTACTGCACCTAGGCCAGACGTGGGAGGAAACCCCATGCATCTCTTTGGAAAATGGGTTGGTGATTCAAACACTCTCCCTAAAGTGATTTTATTGTGGAACCCAGGTAGCACCACTTCTCCCTTCACTGGTTAGTCATGGGTCCTAACCATCCTAGCCTCTCCTTTGGAAGGTATATTTGTTTGCTTGAATTGGATACTTAGGAATTTTTCTAGTGGTGTTCTCTCTGTGTTGCATAGTTGGCCTTATATATTTATTTCTTGTTGAGTTGAAAAATATGGCTAGTATTCCTGTGGGAACCAACCAAGAGACCCATGTGCAATGGGATTCTTGTGATTTTCCTTTTGCTGAGAATGTTGGTGTTCCCTTGATGGCCACTCCGAGTCTCCCTGGATTCATCCTTGGGATACTAGTTTGGTTTTCTTCCACTTTGACTGTCCTGAATGCTCTTGATTCTTCTCAAGCAAGAAATTTATATCAAGATCATCAAAACAATGCACCCCTTCACTAGTAGAATCATCTCCTCCTCTTTCCACCTCATGTGGTGAAAGTTCTAATATCCACATGAGGAAGAATAGTAAGAAGAAGATTAGTAACCAATAGTATAAAATAAATAAAAGGAGGAAGAATAGTAAAAAGATGCAGAATTAAGGGCACGATCACCCAGCCTCCAGAGGTCATGCTATGGGAATTCACCCAGCCTATTTGATTCAAGTTGGACCCAGTAACTCAGCCTCAACAAGTCATGCTAGGTGCAAACAACCCAACTCTACAAGTCATGTTGGACCTATCCACCCAAGATCTTCTAGTCATGATGGGGGAAACCACCTAACCTCTAGAGATCATTCTAGGGGAAAGAATCCAACCAATGAAAGTCATATTGACACCGTTGATAAACCTAAACATGTAGGACATAAGCCTAAGTTTCCTTTTAATATGTGCAAGGTATATCACCTTACTCATCTATTCCCTGCTGTTGCAAAAGTACAAAGAGTGTGGTATGAGTCTCAAGGATCTTTTGTTGCTAATCCGCCTGTGATTTCCCAACAAACTTTTCAAAATTTGGTTGAACAAGTGGTTGAACCAATGCAATATTTGGTCAATACCACTATTCCTGTAATACCCCCATGACATTATTTTATTTTTCACATTTTGAAAAATATTTGTTTACTTATTTTTTTATTGTAATGAGTTATAAAACTCAAATAACATTTGCACAATTAAACATTTTATTGAATTATTAATAAAGAGAAAGACACTTGGAGAACTCAACTACATGAGGGGACACCAACCATGGCACCAATGGACATGTGTAAGCAAGCTAAGAGTGATTGACACCAATCAAATCTAGTCCAAAGCTCAACAACCAGACAAGATCCTAAATCATAGGGATTTAGGGATCTGATTGGAGATTTGATTGGGGATGGCATAAGACCTGGGCAAAGTTATTTATATGAGTGCACTGGAATAGCATGGGACGTCGTGTTGTGCATGGGAAGAATGATTGTTGAGCATTCTTCTATCTTTTATTTGTAATTCCATCGTGAGAACTTGTTACGGACTCGAGATTGAGTGCCGCGGGGAAGTGTCTTGCTGTTCCGGTGCATGGTTGGTGATCCAGTTCGGGGGTGGAGTGGAGCAAACTGTTGAGTTGCTGCCTCCTATGGTTGGGAGGAGTTGAATCTCCAAGTTGTTATTTTCCAAGTAAGTATTAAAAAAATTTCAAATTCTTCCATGCGATTTGTATGGGATATCTGTATTTTGAATTTTATATACTCTCTGCCGTGTATGAAAAGTTTCTGTTATTGAGCAATAGATCTTGGATTTGCGATTTGTATTGGATATCTGTATTCCGATTTTTATATACCCTCTACCGTGTATGAAAAGTTGTATGGGATATCTGCATTTGATTTTTATTTACCCTCTGCCGTGTATGAGATCTGCATTTGATTTTTATTTACCCTCTGCCGTGTATGAAAAGACGCAAGCATACACAGTCCGTTTTTTTTTGAACTCGTATTTGATTTGCGTTGTGTTTGGATATCGACCCAACGTTACTGGGTTGCATTTGAATTTCCACTGCATATTTTGGTGCCAATCTACGGATG
>LPNX010528502.1:7394-71944 GCA_001517045.1 Pseudotsuga menziesii
GAGTGCTTTAAACAAATACCCAGGGTCTTCGTATCATCTTCCACAAAGTACAATTCTATCCATGTTATTACAATGATATGAAGTTGAACATGGTAGAAACCACTTGATTACCGGCCAATGATGTGAACCGTTAACAAGTGTGAGGGATATCACCATTAATGTCAATGATTCCCAAGGTACTCTAGTACAATCTACTGAGGGCGAATAGATGTCCTGATGTCGAACACCCAGTCGATTCTATCGATCAGAGGTCAATGATTTGAACCTATGTTGAGAGCGAGAGAATCTATCATTAAGACATACAGATCTGAAGGTACTAAATATTGTTTCTAAGACTATTTCCCAGATGATGAGCTGATGTCGACAGGAAAAGTCTCGTTGAAGGAGGGCCATGATGAGTCCCACATTGACAACACGAAACTCGGAACATAGTTCTGGAATGATGTGAATGTAGTAACCATATGACTGACTCAAAGATACTGACACAAAGACTGTGTAGACCGCAGAGGTAAAAATTCTTCAAATCCATTTTGAACATCGGGCGGCATGACAAAAATACTTGGAAGCATGACTAAACGGGACAAACACACAATGTGATAGTGGACAATGCATTCTTTTGAAAGACTCAAAGGAGTGACATGACTCATGAAAGTGGATTGTCACAAGGATCAGCTGAATACCCAATTGACTGACATGATTTGCAGACAAGTGCCATGTTCAAAGGTAACGACAAACAACTATCATTATTTACAAAATGATTCCCTTCCCATTTCCCTCATCATGATCGATGAGTTCCTTTTTTCGGTTTTACGAGTTCAAAGAGAGTAACAAACACTCGATATAGCTTGTCGGAATACAAGTCCAAACTCATATGTTTTACGAACCTGAGAGAGGAGGGGTTTGTTCCCAAAACGGGTCTCTCAATGTTTTATTTAACAAGTCCACTGAAAGAAAACTCGGTATCGTTCATGTTTAGAGAGTCTGAAAGAATACGGAAGAACACTCCAAAGGGGTCCTTTTTCGTATGATTTACTCTCTAAGGCCCAAAAAAGTGTAAAATCATACCTTAGAGAAATCTTCCATTCATGATTGGCTAGAGTGTTCCTTTTTCATAAATAGTCCTATCTGAACCGAAAAAAGAGATAACTTACCGTCGGACGGACGACTCTTCAAATACTTTAACGAGCGTGAAGAAGACAAGATCGCTCGACGATCTTTTCGTATTTAGGGAGCCTAAAAAGATTTTAAAGAGAACGCCATGAGGTTTCTTTACACAATCTCATATTTTTTGAGCCTAGAAAGAATCGAAAATGGACTCGACGATCTTTTCGTGTTTAAGGAGCCTGAAAAAGACGTGAAGAAGACTCCATGACACTTGTTTACACAATGTCAATTTTTTATGCGCCTAGAAAGAAACTGAAATGGAATCGGACCTTTGATACTAGGTTTAAAGAGCATGATCAAAGAGTCGTAATGAATCCTCATCGACCTTTTCCATTTTATGAAAGTGTGAAAAATCCATAAACAAACTTCCAAAGCTTCTTACTATAGTTCTCTTATCCTGCAATCTACTCAGAAACAAGTGTTAAATTCATTTATAACTAGCATTAAGGGATTATGACAGATAAACTTTGACTAAAATATGATTTTATATCAAAACTATAGTATGTCAGACCCAAAAATTCCTATATAAGTCATGTAAATAGTAAAAAATCAAATCATTTCACTATTTACCCATAGCGGAGAGCACTTGGAGCATTTTCTTAGCCAGATCTTCTGCAGCTAATACCAGGAGTTTCCACCGTCCGTTTTGAGCATCGTCAATTGCAGGTAACAACTAACACCCTACTCTTTCATTTCATAGTGTTTATTTTGAGTTTTTGTGGGGTTTTGAGCTCATATGGAAAGCCCTAAAACCTTAAAAGTGGGCACCATGGCTACCCCTTGCGGGATACATGGTACCACACGAGAACCATGCCTATAACATAGTGGACAGGCGGTGCGACCGCCTGTCTCAATGGTGTACAGGAGGTGCCAGCCGTGGAGACTTTAAACTCATAGCATGAGTAATAATAAGTCATTCTTTTGATTTTTAATGATTAGGAATGATTCTAATGCATACTATGATTGTTTTTTAGAGGTCTTGGTTGCTCAAAACATGGTGATATGGAAAGAAAGAACACATGATAATTATGATGCCTTTACAGAGAGAAATGCGGGTTGTATTTCCGCATTACGAGACTATGGGCTCCTGAAGTTCTTCTGGACCCCAACCATGGTGTCACATGAGCGGTTACTGGAACACATACTGCGGATGTGGAATCTAGAGCAGAAGTATTTTGAGGTGGGGTCCCATATTATTACAGTGGAAGTAGAGGATATCTACTTCTTGACTGGTCTCTCAAGACGGGGTGCCCCCATCTCACTGATAGGTTCCCGTGGAGGGGATATTACCACTCGAGAGCTTATAAATCATCACTGTGCTCCACGGACGAGGACATAGGGGAAGAAAATTCCCATCAGACAAATGATGAATGGGCCCCTATGGACTGTCCTATTTACTATGCAGAGGGTGGTCGGGAGTTGGGGCGTGCACCAGGCTTCTAGAGCACACATGCTTACGCCATAGAGGCCATGGCACCCATGATGTTTAACTAGGCAGAAGCCATGCTTCCAATATTCAAAGATCAGCTGACTAAGTGTCAGCAGGGAGAGCTAAAGTAGTTTGGATTTTGCTCCATTTTAGCCTTCGAGCAGGTTCCACATATGAGACCTCAGGCGGTCTTCTAGAGTCTAAGAGCACGGGACCCCCGTATGGTGAGGTGGGTCTAGGTCATGGCTCGTATAGGAGCAGGTAGGGGAAGGGTGAAGTTTGGTGATCCGTTCTTCAGATGGATTTGAGATCAGATCCTCATGTTTGAGGATTATGCTTATGCAGGTATGGACTTCACCATAGATCCTGACCTACCACTCCCACCTAGCGGACAGTGGGGCGACATCGGTGAGAAGCAAAAAACCCTAAAATGGATGAAATGTTTTTATCTTTTTTTTTATGTTTTATATTTTTTATGTTAAGTGACGAGACCTGTATATTCTCATGCAGATGTTGGTGTAGTGCGACCTGGAGGAGCATCTCCATTGGATAGGCGAGCTAGAGCCCGCTTTGTACCACGGGGTGATGATATCACCGGGGAGCTAGAGGAAAGCCTGGAGAGGTTGACCTTGGATATCCTAGATGCTAACATTAATGACCTCCCGATGAGATATCAGAGATCCACAGTGGGAGTACCGGGTCGATTCAGTAGGCTACTACATAGGGTAGCTCGAGCAGTGATGTGCTATCACGAGAACCACTAGTGTATGAGATATGTACTGAAAGTTGACAACTTCAGGATTTTGTATGATGATTTTGCCTGAAAGCCTACGTGCTTCTGATGAGGTCTCGGGACCTGTTTTTTGTAAACTTTTTTCATATATATATATATATATATATATATATATACATACATAATTTTACACGGTGTTTATATGTTTCAAATGGGAAATGCATTTTCTATGAGTTTTATGTGTCTTTGAATGTTTATTTACAATGTACCATGTTTGATTTTGACGTCATGAATGGGAAATATGCCAATCTAGGATGTAATTAGCTAATGAGTCAGTAACTACATTATGTTCCCTAGGGATATGCCTATAGGTAATGGTTTCAAATGAACTTTCTAGCAAACGTACTCTCCGAAAGAGGCAAAGGAGCACCGACTTTCCAATGGTGTAAACATGGTTTAAATGACAAATCACAAGTTGTGAGTCCATCAATACTACTAGATCATGAACATCTTGGGAGGAAGCTTCATACTTAGCGATGTTATTAGTAGCGGGACCTAGACAAACTGTTCTTGAACTGACCAAATCTTCAGCTAGGGAATAGAGGACCCAAGAAGCCGAGGTGAGATTCAAGGTGTGGCGGCAAGCACCATCAGTGAAGCCGTAGAAAGCCATCTACATGACCAAAACATGGTATAAACAGATGCAGACACTAAACTCAAAACCATATTGAAAATACTAAAAGCACACTGAAAGTCAATCAATATACATATATACAAGATACTATCCAAGAAAGACCTAGGCATAGTACCTTTTCAGGTACAACCCATTGCGAGGTTTCCCCAAAGGGATTCCATCATAATCAATGAGCTCGTAAGCTCCTTTCTCTAACACCTTAGAAATAACGAAAGTTCCATACCACATGGACACGAACTTACCCTTCCCTAGTTTGTCATATCTCTGATCATAAGTCAAGATTAGGTCACCCTCGTTAAAGACACAAGGTTGGATGGATTTATCATACTGCACCTTGATGCATTTCTTATGTGCCTCAATAGCCAATGCAACATCTCTCCAAGTCTCGTCAAGGTTACTCCAGTACAAAAATCTTTCTTCCTCCACGGAAGTGTCTGGGAGAAGTTCGACGGCAAGTTGTAAGGATAGAATCTGACATTGAATCTGTAAGACAGCTTCAAGTCCATAGACAAACTGGAATGGTGTGAAACCAGTGGCTATTTTCACAGAAGTCCGATAAGCCCAAAGAGCGGAGAAAAGAACGTGGTGCCAGTTGGATTTATGATCTCCAACCATCCGATGAAGCATAGTTTTCAAAACTTTGTTAATGGCCTCTACCTGACCATTAGCTTGTGGATAATACGGCGTAGAGTTTTCATGGTGAAAACCTAGCTTTGCACTTAGTTCCTCCATCATTTGATTATGGAAATGGGATCCATGATCAGTAACGATGGACTGCAGAACTCCAAATATAGCTATGATATGATTGAACAAGAAGAGAGAGGCAGTCTTACCATCTTCCGCATATGTAGGCATGGGCTCAGCCCATTTTGTGAAATAATCAATGGCTACGATGATGTGACCATGCACCCCAGCTGTGGTAGGATTACAATGCATGAAGTCAATCCCCCATTTGGAGAATGGGCCAATGACAATGGCGGGGTGTAGTGGAGTAGGATGGGTGTGCTTTTTAGGATAAAAGTGTTGACAAGGTGGGCATTTCTTGACAGCCTCATGATAGTCTTTGAAGACAGAAGGCCATAAATAGCCAGCGTGAATGATTTTCTAGGCTGTAGCCATCCAAGATAAGTGACCGTCACATGCTCCAGAGTGGTAATCATTTAACACATGTTCAGCCTCCTTATGGGTGAGGCATCGCCATAGAATTGATTCAATCCCATGTCTATACAAGGTATCATTCAAGACGATATAGTACTTCGCGTGGTGACAGATACGGCGGCGATCATCACAGGATAAATGCGGCTGAAATTGTTGTGTTTGGAGATAAATAAGAAAATATCCATACAAAGGATTGGTAGTGCTAATTAGGAACAGAAATTCATCCGAAAATGAATCACTAGGCTCAGATTCCGTCGAAGCATAGGGAAGATCACACATAATCTCGGCAAAGAGCAAGGATTTCTTTGATGTGGCTTTGGCAAATTCTAGATCAAACTCCTGAAGTATGACTATCCAACGGGAGTACTTGCCCCCGAGCACCTGAGGAGTCAGGATGTAATACATCGGGTTCTGGTCTGCCAATACGGTGGTAGTGCGGAGCAAAATGTAGTGACGAAACTTTTGTATAGAAATGACTGTGGCCAATGCTAACTTTTCCACATGTGAATAGCGAGTTTTGAAATCCATGAGATTCTTACTGGCATAATAAATCATGTACTACTGACCGTGGAGATTTTCCTGCACTAAAACCATGGCGATGGTAGTAGCAGAGGCAGCAATATACAAGAGAAAGTCCTTTGAATAATCCGGGGGGTATTCATGTGTAAATGAGTTAGAGTGTGCTTAAGATTATAAAAGGCACATTGGGCTTGGTCATCCTAGAAGAATGGAGTGTTCTTCTTGAGGAGACGCATATAACCATGCGTTTTCTCTGCAAAATTGCACATGAAACGATGGAGAAATTTTTCCTTCGCTTGCAAACTTTGGAGTTCAAGGAGATTAGTTGGGCTTGGTAGATCTAAAATAGCGGAAATCTTCAAAGGATCGATCCAGATGCCATCCTTTGATACCACAAAGCCTAGAAGACGTCTCGTCTCAATGTAAAAAACACATTTATGCAAATTGAGTCATATATTATAATGACAGCATCTCAGGAATATGTCTCTAAGATGATCAGGGTGGTCCTCCCATCACCGTGAATGAGCAGGAAGTTCGTCAAGGTACAGTTCAACAATATGTTTAATATCATGAAACGCATAGGACATCACGCGCTGGAATGTGGCTCCAACATTTTTCAAGCAAAAAGGTAACTTCTTATATGCAATGGTTCCCCATGGGAAAATGAATTCCTTCTTACGCTGATCGAAGGGTAATATCTCAATCTGATTATACCCAAAGAAGCCATCCATGAATGAAAAGATGACACTTCAAGCATAGTTGTCCATAATTTGATCGATGTGTGGGGTAGGAAAGTTGTCCTTGAGATAAGATTTATTTAAATCCCTAAAGTTGATACAGACTCTAATGGTACCCTGCTTTTTATTGACAGGGACAACGTTCGATACCCATTTCGTCAGGGGTACAGGATAAATAAACCCAACTTTGAGAATTTTCTCAATTTCAGCTTTACTAGCTATGACCTTTCGAGGATGGACTTGCCTTATTTTTTTCCTGACAGGTTTAGCCATGGGATAGGTTTTAATCTCATGGACCACAATGGATGGGTCAATCCCCGACATCTCTTCATAGGACCAGGAAAAATATCACGGAATTATTTAAAAAGTGCCTTGTATGCTTCAGATTCGTCTGCCGAGCAATTCTTCCCAACATGAACGTGCTCGATAGTATTAGGCTTGGCTGATATGTCAATCGGATTCATCTGAGTAATGTTGCAAAGGTTTCCTTCAGAATCTGTATCTTGCAACAATATAGGACTTTGGGGTACATTGACAATATCAGTAGGAAGCAGGGATGTAAAATCATGGCTAACCCAACTGGTGTTGGGGAGGAACATGGATCTATGATGGTGATCCTTCCAAATGGGCTCATTCATATTCATGATCTCCATAATGGACTCATCGAAAGGAAAAGTCTCAGAGAGATAATCCAGAACAAGAAGAGAAGGTTCTTACCAGTACGGTAAATGGTAAGGATCCGAAGCCACTAGATGAAGATCATCCATGTGATCATCAGAAAAGGTTTGAATGTTGTCATACATATATTCATGTGTACTCAACGAGGTGGACTCAACAACTCTTTTACCCTTAGGCTCATAATCAAATGAGGCGATCATATGGACTGTCACAGTATCCATGCTAGGAGGAGTGGATGGAAAAATACCCATAAGGGATGTATCCTTCAACATGCCTACCCCAATCGACTGGTAAGGAGGAGGGGATTGGCCTAACATGGGGATGTTATTAGCCATGGAGGTAGTAACATCCAACGTACAGAAATCAAGTTGATCAATAGTAAAAATTCTCCCTAGATGTAGAAATTGGACTGTTCAGAATACTGTTGAGGTGACAGCAGTCATGGAATAGAACCAATTTCTTCCTAGAAGGAGGTTGTAATCTAAAGGGGCATCTACCACTTCTACTTGAATGAAAACTGTTTTTCCCCCTAGCACAACCGCTAGGGATGATATGAGACCATGGGGTTGGAAACCCCGTCCCTCAAAGGCCTTGAGGGTCGTAGGTGATGTAACAAGCTCGGAAGATCCGAGAGCCTTCCAACAAGTCAGAGACAAAACCAAGGTTGAATCTCCTTCATCTAGTACCATTCGAAAAACTTTCTTTACCACTACTTTCGTAATGATATGAAAAGCAAGTTTATGCAATAATCTAGGCTTATTGTTCTCAACATTGAAATGAATCAAGTTAGTGTTATCTGGGTCTAAAGCTCCTAATGTTGTCAACAAGTTTTTGCGTTGTGTATGGCAACTTTGGAGTACTTATAAGGTAGACATCGCACAAGGTGCCTGAGCGAAATCTTCAACCACATTATAAAATTGAGTAGCTTAGGAATTGGGATTAAAGACAGCCTTCCGAAGAGTACTCTTAGGTGGACGCAAAATCATGTCGAGAGTAGGCTTCATTATAGATAAGGGGACAGTATACAAGGATTCCGGAGAGCTAGTAGAGGGAGTTTTCCCTGAAGAAGAATGATCTTCTTTCTTATCTGCAGGTTTGTCATAATTCTAACTTCGAGTTTGTAGATTGATGGTATATGAGGACATCATATGAATTTCTTCTGATGAACTAGAGTTACCCTAATTAGACATGTGGTCTATCAGTTGTTGTTGAGAGGGAAAAGGATCCGTAAGTACTACAGTTGCGGGATTAGACTTCAAAAACTGGGAGATTTTGTCCCGACAAGGACACTCCTTTGAAAAATGGTCACCCCCGCATAGTAGACAGGGATATTTTGCCTTTCTTTTCCCTTTATCGTTATCACTATTGGTTGGTCTTGGAGTCTCATGTTGGTTTCCAAGTTTTTTATTTCTATTTTTACCTTTCTTTTTATTATTACCTCAGGTTTGAGTACTTTGAATAGAGTTTACCTTGGCAAAAACCTTAGGAGTCGAAGAAGTAGGGGTGGTAGTTTGGGGTTGCTTGGTAGGTTTCGCTGTAGACGGGGACTGGATTGAACCAACAATCCCATCAACAGGTACTTCTGCTGGCGGCTTGGTGGGATCGGTGTTGGGGCGAGGAGCTTGAGGAATCAGGTCATAAAGAGTTCCATACTGGGAATAAACCAAGTCTAGGTACTAAGCCCGACTAATAGCCTGCTCTTCAGTAATGGCACCACACATAGCCACATATCGAGCAATAGGAGGCAATAAGAATTTGGTAAACCAATCAACTAATAACTTATCCGGAATAGGGGCCTTAATAATCCTTCTCCGCCTTCTCCACTCATGAATGTGATCGGATATGTAGGTGGAGGTGTTCTATCATAGAGAAGTTAAAAGATCAGTGCCCATTTCATAATGAATAGGTGGCTGAAAGTGTGTAAGAAACACGGTTTCCAATGAGCCAAAATCCACAAAGGAATGTTGTTGGAGTTTAATGTACCACTTCGCAGCTGTACCGGTCAAATTTCATTGAAAGAGTCGTAACTAAATGGAGTCATCCATGAGGGAGTTTGAAGAACACCACAAATGGAATGTCATAACATGGTTCTTCGGATCATCTCCCTACTTCCCATCGAATTTCGAAATATCCGATGGTAACTTTACCAGAATGGGAGGCCACGAGGGATTGTGTCAAATGGGGTCATTAATCAACTTGGACAAGTCAAGCAAGTCCAAAGTTGCTAGGAAAGGTAACTGTCAGTTGGGTTGCACATACTGGTAATATTGATATGGCATATAATTACCATTAGGACCATAAGTTGACTGAAAAACAGGTTGTTGTGACGAAGAACTAACGGAAAATCTTCCCACAAGGGGTTGATTTCCGGGATCAGGACCGCTAGGACCACTAGGGCCTCCCAAAGGAGGACCACCAGGGCCACCAGGACCACCGAGATCACTAGGACCACCAGGACCACCAGGAGGCGGACCACCAAACCCTCCAGAGCCACTAGGAGATAAACCTCCAGAGCCTCTGGAACCACTAGGCAGAGGGCCACTAGACCCTCCAGAGCCATAAGGAGGAAAGCCACCAGCCCCCCCAGGACTACTAGGACCAAAGGGACCAAAAGGAGGAAATTTTCTAGATCCTCCGAGACCATTAGGCCCCCCAGGGGGGGGACCTCCATAAGGCAGTCCTCTGACACCTCCCGCAGTATGTATAGGTATCCCTCCCATAGCTGGCATGTAAGACCAGTTGGGTTTCCCCCATGGAAAAAAGTTTTACTAGGGTATGGAATTCCTGCATAAGGCATTCCTGTAGGATTGGGTGTATGATTACCTATAGGTATTTGATAACCATAACCTCCAGAAGTTTGAACGATTATAGGTTGTGTCCCCAAGGGCTGACCTGAACTGGATGGGGGATTAACCACATTAGTATGGGTGGGAGGGGCATAAATTGTATATGGTTCTATGTTAGAGATCTGCCCTTGACTAGGTACAATTTCGGTGCCAGATAACGTAAGTCATGTCAGGGGTTGCCCCCCGGCACTAGAATGTACTGACGAAATGGGAACTGAAGGTTGGGCCCCAGGTGCAGAAGACCCGGGAGGATTAGGAACAAGCATAACATGAGAGGTGATAGGGGTGGTAATTTGACCTGGGTTGTGTGGTGTTACTACATGATCTATAATCGGTTCAATGGGTCTCATAGAATCGACAAGTGAACAATATCCCACAGGAACAGATGTGGAACATGATGGTGTCGGGCCTAATAGTTCATCTATTTTCTTTTCAATCTCCTGTGCATGCAGAATGGTAGCACGGTATTGCCTACATTCTTCTTCATATTCAGAAGAGTTTAAATGGGTTCCAAATGAGGCAATGGACTATCCTATAGAGGTATCCCAAAATGGAGCATTGTGTCCATAATCCAGATGGGTTGTATCGTCAACATGACCTTCCGTGGCAGAATGGAATGAGGTATTTCCTTGAGAAGGTTGTTGGACCAAGGGAGGCGAGTGTGAAGAATATGGTACTCCACTTTCTGCAACCACATTATCTCCCACTTGGGAGGTAGTAGTAGCTCCTTGATCGATAGCTTCCATTGGATTTTCTCATGAACCAAGATTAAAATTGGGTGGCAAGCCCCGTACTCTTCTGGACTGTCTCAACTCAGCCAGTTTGTACAGTTCCTATCTAACCTAGGGTCTGAAAATCTAGAAAAAACACCAAAAAATATTTCCCTACACAAGCTATAGGTCAAAATAAGCACACTTAAAATGATAGGAGGAGTTCAAAAAGTCAAGTCTCTCACCAGGATTGTCAAGAAGGTGCCACTCGTGATATACCTTGATGGTACGTGCATATTAATATCCCCGAATGTTGTTTTCAATGTATGGCTCCAAGCAAGATGGTCAAAGGGCTTTTCTCAGATGGATAAGGTATCCTAGTGGGGTCTCCCGATATACTCAAGGTACATGGGAGCTCGAATCGGTAGTAGTGCTGTCTAATGCATAACCGTACACAAGGGGCCTTCCAATATACAACTGAGTATGTGAAGTACCTTTCTATATACCTCAAGGGTACGTGAAAGGCTATTCGATATACTGATGGTACGTGGAAGAACCGTGCGAGTCCCAGGATGTAATGCGAACAAATAACGACAGCTCCTACCCTTAACGAAACTTGAACACGTCTCAAACCTATTACTCCAATTGCTACATAAATTTTAACCTATAACTACCATTAATTTTAAAGTGGACGTTAGGTGAATGCATGATGTTTTGAAATAAAAGTAAAACCATGCAGTATGATTGTGCAAATATTTCACTTTATTGTTCAGTATGCCTACTTACGGGAGGGAAAGAGAGTATTTTCTTTTGTTTCAAAACCAAAAAAGACTTCCAAACAACAGTCTTGAACACAAGATCAAAGACAAGCAGTACTTTTCCAAACTGATTTCTCTTTTCTGAAAGCAATAAGAAGGGGAATAATCTCTTTTTCTAAAAGAAAAACAAAAAGCACACTATATGCAAATGCACTCTATTTTTTCAATTTTCTCAAAACATAAGCAAATCTAACTTAAAACTAGCATATTTTTTATTTTGATTGAGATAGTTCTAAATGCATAAGAGATGAAAGAACATGAAGATCCTGAAAGCTTGTAAATACAATCAGAGAACCAATGTCCAACGCTCAATGATGATAATCTAGTCTTAGTCAAAAAAATTCTTTTTTAAAGGAAGGAAAAAGAAGTTTACTATGCAAACAAGAAATGAAACCTAGAAGCTAATCTAGTGTTCTTATTCTAGTCTATATAACACAAACGAAAAGAAATATTACTAACACCTTAATCTTTTCATAAAACAAGAAATCCTTTCACAAACACAACCAACAAGCATAGAAGCAGATGAACAATCAAAAATCCTAATCTAGCTTTTGAATTTATGAATCAAACCAATCTTAAACCATAAAATTTTCAAACCACAAGCATCAAATTCTATCACACAAGCCTAACAGTGCAGGACTAAAAGCAACACTACTCAATTTTTTACAAAAAAAATGAGGAAAAAGGGTCTTGGAATGATGCCTACCTGGCACCGCACTTCTCAAGTGTTGACAGGGCGGTTCTATCCCAGCACCGCTTCTTGCCAACGGGATATAGGTGGTGGCATCGTGTGCTGCCCGCTCTGTTCAGGTGGTGGCACCGCTCCTCGTACACTACATAGGCGCGGTTCCCTGAAGAATACCAAAACACAAAGAGAAAGATAGATCAAGTCAGAAAAGCACTAGATCAAGGCAAAAACTGCTAGATTGAGTATGGAAACAAAGCATAAAAGGTCGAAATGACTCAGATCTGAACAGATCTAGAAGTTTCAAACCCAAATTGACTAATTCAGAAAGCAAATCTAACTAAAGAGAGTTGGAGAAAGAGCCTGGATTCAGACAAGAGTTGAGAACCGAGGAATATCATATTAACTGATACATATATCAATTCCCTAGCGGAGTCGCCAGATTTGATAGCTGGAATATTTCACCTTCTATGCATAGTAAGGTGTTCCACTAGTCTGAATAGTTCAAATCCAAAACAAATGAAGGATAGAGGTTGAAGACCCTCCCTGGACGTCATAGATACCTGGAATGTGATGCTTCGATAGTAACCCTATGTACCTACAATTAGCTTAAACATGCAAACACATCAAAGGTGCCAGAATATAATCTATTGATCCATGTTAGTGACTAAGGAATCTAACAACATACATGTGAAATCAAACAACAACAATAATGTGGGACAGAAATCAACTTGCATTAAGATAAAAATGGAGAAGTTTACAACCAAGCCTTAGTGTTGACATGCATCTCCATGAAACCAAGCACTCTCATCCCCATAAGATCCGACTCTAGCTCTCTATGTTCTCCAATGGCTTGGGCCAAGTAAATAATCCAACAGCATAACAATACCTTAAGAGTTCTCCCCTCAACCATGGATATGAGCTTGTATTTATAAGGCTCAATGGATAGGGATGGTTGAGAGATTATTGGATGAGGTGGCCTCTAAAATCCTAGGATGAGGGATCAAGCTCAACTGAACCACAATGATAGGGATAAGGGAGGACACGAGGCTCATCATCTAGAAGCCTCAAGAAACTTCTCTTTTTCTCTTTTTACCCAGGATACCGCGTTTCTCCTTCAATGACAGAGCGGTTCTGGTAAGAAACGCTTATGGAATAAGGGTCATAAGTGGTGGCACCACTTGTGGACAACAAGGGATAGGTGGCACGAACAAGGTACCTCTCCTGGACAATAGGGAAAGTGCAGTGCTGGGAATTTTCATGAAAGCTTAACAATTAGCATGGGTTTCCACTCCAAGTGCCGGGATTAAGGGCAAATAGGTATGTCAAAGGTCTTATCACATGATAATGACAGGATTTTGGTATAACAATAACTATATAATTTATCCAAAGGAGGTGCATTCTATAGGAAATGAAATGTTCTAAACTCATACTTACAATAGTTTAAAAAACAATGAGTTTATATCCATATATTTAATCCACTACTGAACTGCATGTTTTTGAAAAAGTGGTAAAATGAAATGTTGTCAATCCATGGTTACCATATCTACAAGAAAAGTTATATGTTTGCAATAAAGCAGTGAAGCTAGCTTTTAACAAAGCTATTTAAAAACAAATAAAATTATCTAAACACAACATTGGAGCAATGGCTTTGAACATAAATGATAAATCCTTAAACAAAAGTGTCCATACAAAATATATGTTGGTTTTAATGTTGAAAACCAGAAGTATCTATACACAATATTGGTTTTGAACATAAACTATAGCTCATATAAAAGTATCTATATACAAAATATATATGCAAGCAAGTTTGAAAGCCTTTGTATACTCTTTACTGGCTTTGAAGATAAAAGAGAACTCAAACAAAAGTAATTATACAAAGTATAACTACCAGCAAATATAATAGCCTTTGTATACACTTCACCATTGTTCTTCATTAAATGTTTCAAGTTTACTTGCTCATATTTTACACGCGAGCGTCTTTCTTTTGTCTTGGTTGTATATTTTATGTTTCTTTGCTAAAAAACACCATAATCTACCATACTTAACAATATTTCAACTTTACTTGCTCATATTTTACACACGAGCCTCTTTCTTTTGTCTTGGTTGTATATTTTATGTTTCTTTGCAGAAAAACAACATAATCTATAGTACTTAACAATTTGTTTTTCCACAAAAATGAAAACAAAAACCAACTAATTTTTTGAGAGACTACTAAAGTATGTTTTCTAGAAGGGCACCTACAGTAGTTATAGCTGCCAATGTTAAACCTGCATCCATACCTCTCCATAGGTGAGAGAAGCTTTCCTACAATGTCACTGCAACAAAATTAGAATTCTCTCTAGAAGCATGCACCTTCTGAAGTGACACAACATATGCAACCTTTTGTAATACCAGAAGAAACATTCAAATTGGTGAAGAAAAAAAACGCACCTGTAGAATAATCTTATAATAGAAGCATCTCCCCAAGGACAGATTGGAGGACACTTCACTTCATAAAACACCCATGGAAAACAATTGAAAATTAAGCTCTAATATATCCTATTGTATATAGTATAACATGAAATAAAGGTATCAACTAAGACAAAATGCCAATAAAAATACTCACAACAATTATGACATACAGACATAAAAATACAAATTTCATCATTTCCACAAAAGAATAAACAAAAATTTGTTTTAAGTTCACCAAACTACGAAATAAAAATATCATAATATGTTTTATTGCATAAATACCAACTTATAGAAATAAGCATGTATATAGTCCAAGTGGAAAGGACCAATTACAAAAATGAAAATATCATAATATTCATATTCATATGCCCAAGGTCCAAAACCTATAAAACATTACTAGTTACGATGTTATAACATGATAGCTTGATCCTCATGGGCCATACTACATAGTACAAATTTGTAAAATTAATAATAAGAAAATATATTCTAAAGATACGAGCTTCATAAGCCTGGAGGATTTGAATTTTTTGTTCAGTTGAGTGTGGACATGCCTGAACTCCAGAATGTGCACACAATGGATGATGATATGCATTTTGGATGTTTAACCAACAAAATCTAAATAAATAAGAAACTGGATGGGAGAGTTTGGAGAACTTGAAATGTTGAATGATGAATGCAGCAGACCCCAAAAGGAATAGCTTAAAAACAAGTAATAATAAATATGAAAATATGCCCTATAAATAGTTAATGTCAGCTCCAAACACACAATAAGACAACTAATAAGAATAAGACTATAGATAAGATAAGACAAGATAATTTTATTAATTTCCAACAAATGACCATAAAGTAGGTCAAATGGACTATTGGGTACAAAATGATGTCAATACAAAGGGGAGAAAAATTTGGCAATTTCCAATAGACAAATGAGATGAGAATGAAACGACTTGGAGTTTCATTTGGTGTTTTATTTAGGATTTCAGTTTTTGGAGGTGTGGGCCCCGTCTTTCATGCTTATATTTTTGTTCTTTTTAAACTTGTTAGAAAAGTGTTTATCTCAGGGTACTGAGAGGAGTCCCTGATTATCAAGGGACATAGGGACAACTCCCAGGAAGTTCCCAGTTTGGTCAAGGGATCGGGTGGGTACACGCAGGACGTTCCCGAAGTCCCTGATGGTGTTACCACCCTTATCAGAACGTTCCCAAGGAGTATGAAAGTCCCTGGGATGAATGAACCACAGAGAGTGTGTTTCAAAGGTAGGAACAAGTCCCCTTCATGTGTAAGTAACATCTGCATACCTCCATTAGGCTTAAGTCTAGCATCAACGCTTGGAGCAATTGTGGCCACAACAACCTACGTTCAAACCTAGGAGAGCATGCACCACCCCTGAATGCATGGTGTTGGCTCATTGTTGTAGCGGTAAAGCCGCATTCATATTAGCAGCCTTGTCTCCCTTGATGTTGTAGCATATCGACTTATAACAAAAACCTCTCCTCGATTAGAAATAATAAAGGAGATCCCACACTGTTTCCTCAGAATATATAGATGTAAGAGTCAAAAATGCAAGGAGCATCTCACTTCACCTTCAAAAGGAAAGATAAATATCATAAGATAATGTTTAAAGAAGATGAGCTCCAACTGGAGGTAAGGACCAGACTTGAAAGCCAGAAGAAAACACTCAAAGATATTCTCTCTAAAGCATGTCCAAGATCAAGCAGAAAAGTTAGAATATAATATTATATCAGAAAGGAAGACCGAAGATAAAACTGAAGGATTATGAAAAAAAATTCTAAATGGCAAACCATATCAACAGCCTCTTTTTCAGAAAAGTCTGCAAGCAAGACATAAAGGCATATATTGATATTGGACACCTGCATTTCTAAGGAATCAAATGGCAAAATCACATGTACACAAAGAATAGAAAGAAAGGCAACTGCATGATAGGATATTTATTAACATACATGGAAATGAAGTCAAAGTAAATATCTGAAGATAGACTATAAAAGGATGACACCAGTAAATAAAAGACAACACCAATAAAGATTTTTTCTTAAAGGATCCATCATCGAGAACAACTCCAGTACACTTTACACACATGTTACAAATAGGTCACATCTTATACTTCAAGAACAAAGTACCTAAATGAGGGAGGAAATGGTGTGCACTGTGTACCTACCCTGGTATATGGGATGTAAGTGGGCCCAGGATAGCACCCACATGAGCAAGGGAATGACTAGCATATAGATGAGCCCAACCATTCATTACTCATAACTTATAAAGTTACAAATTACAAATGATTATTACATAGTTGGGTTATTTGGAATTAACTTCCTTATCGTACTCTATGAGTTTTTTATACATTTGAAATCATGCTCCATCAATTATCATTGATTATTTTGTAGTTTTTACTATGTTGTATTTTGTGTATCGGTGACACCATATATGTAAATAATTACAGTCTAAAGTCCTTAACATCATTCCAATGAGCGCAAGTTTGTTTTATAGCCACAATTGGCAGATACATATAGATAACCACAAACTCAATAGTAATTCAAAGAGGCAGCAAGCCAACATTGAAACCTACTTTCCCTACACCACCATTACAACGATAATAAAAGAAAAAAAATTGCCAAACAACATTAGACCCTAAAAACAATTATATTGGATTCCAGACATGATAACCTTTGTAGTAGTCCTAGAGCAAGATCTATTACCCATTGCTTGTCAAATTAAGACGATTTTTGTTTGATTTGTTCCCTATTAACATAGGATTTCTTCAACCAATTCTATTAGGATACAATTATATCAAACTGAATTTGACTAAAATCCATGCTTTTCCATTCTCCCAACACATCAGCCATTTGAATAATTTCATAGGTTGTACTGGTTCATCTAATTTATTGTATCAAAAATTATCCATTTCAATTTTGAAAGTATAGTTTGTTAAACAACCCTAATTCGGATTGATTTATAGAATTCAAGAACTTAAGATCAATTTACAAACTACATAAGCATATAACTAGTTAAAAAAATTGGCAGATCAGCTCTACATTTGAATTCAAATAGAAATCCTGACAGTCTCAAATGTTCTCAGTTATCCAAAATTGACTAGAATTACAAGATCCATGACAAAGAGAGAGAACAAAAGGAAACGCCACGTAATTTATGAAACACATCATAGATTAAGATACTTCAAAGTTCAGATTTATAAAACTAAAAAGGATGCACCATTTACATCACATACCTAACAAATTTGAGCTCAATATTATCCACTTACCTCTTAAAAAGTCCAGTTGGCTTTGAAATGAACTCCGTCCTACTGGCTAACCTTCAATGAATGGTGCCTTAGGACCCTCTGTAATCTCTACAAAATCATATGAATACCCTTCCCAAATGTATAATGATGGCAGGCAATGGATCCAACCCTAATTGGGTTTTGAAAGATCAAATCATAATAAGGGTGGTGTTGCAATGCAAATGGTTGTTTGTAAATATCAAGGAGAAACCATGGGAATTAATTCTGTGCCTCTAGGAGCCTGGATGAGGGGGTATCAAATGTACTAAAACTCAATTAATAAAATTACAGGGAAGGCATTTTAATTTTGCTTGAATTGAGTATTTTAGCATAATTATAGCTTCCCATGAATGCTCAAATTATAAATATGAAGCCCATTAAAGGATGAATTCTCAGAGCACTGCCTATACTTTACCCCCACCCCTGAAAAAAAATATCAACCCTTGTGTAAACCCAATTGTTGAAATTGCAGAATGGACAAAATCCAAATCTACAACAAAAATAACGGCCAAGGAAAATTAATCAGGGAACCCAATAAAAGGCAAATTAAAGAAAACAAAAACAACACAGCCCAATTCACAAGTGAAAGCCGTCAAATGACCTCACCAGTCATTGGGGGCAGCTTTTACTGCTCAAACAAAGTAAGCTTCAGCCTAAGCTGCATCGTTATGTCTTTCCCATGTAAACTTGGCATAGAGTGACAGTATCTCTGCGTCTTCCAAGCTTTCCAATATCTCCCTTCCATAGTATTCCTCTACTTTTGCAATATCATGTAACACCTAATCAATATAATATATGATATCCATAAATACGTCAAATCCAATATCTCGAAACCCACTGGAGAACCGATATCTTTAAATCATAAAAATAAAATTTCATGTCTAGTTCATAAAAGCATGGTATTTGTAATCTACAATTTCATATATAGTTCATAAAAGCATGGTATTTGTCATCAATTACCTCATGCAGAAACTTGGCATAGTTGCTGAGAAGAAGTGGATTTCCAGGATTTGCTTCTAACATAATTTGATAATACATATATGTGCTGCTCTTGGAATTCTCATCATCTGTTGCTTCACAATTTTCTCTTATTTTTCAATACCAGAGCCTCCACTGATATACTCACTCTCACACACATGGGCAGGTCTACATCCTCTTGCAGTGCAGAACAGTGGCACTCCATTTCAGCATAGTTGTAGAGCTGAATATTTATAATCCTCATTCTTTCCAGACACAAATGGATATTTATCATGAAGAGGTTCTCCAAATGAAGTAAAATTTGTGCTAGTTCTACAGAGGATTCAATGAAAGAGAATATACATACTTTACAATTTCCACAAAACTAATGTACTTTCATTTAAGTAGAAGAAGATTGTGATGGTTTTTTGGAATATCTGAACAAGAGCTTGAATACTTTTGCTTTTGAAGGAGGGGCAGAACCAACAGGGAAAAAATCCGCCATGAACTGGGAGCATTGAAAAGAGCTCAAACACATATGATTTGGAAAGATTAAATTCAATCGTAATTTTCATAAAGTTAATAAATTTGTGCATCTAAAGTAGTTCTTAGGAAGTTTGTATATAATAAATAAGAAATTTTACAGTTTGTATATAATAAATAAGAAATTTTAAATATTGTAAACAAGTATATAGAGTATATGGATAGAAACAACATTACAATGTTTCAAGTTCCTGTGATGTATATCAAAACCAGAAAGGACTCTTAGAATTTTAAATAAACAAAGGATAGATTTGGAACATAGTTTGCATTCTAATTCTTATTAAAAACTGTTTTTCTTTTAAGGAAAACACATCCTTTTACATGTATATAAATTGCACCTGCATAGTACACATCCACCAACTGTTTTCTCTGGGGCATTGACAAAAAGTGTACATCGATTGGAAGGATTTTCCTAAGACCCAAGAGATGCTGCCCTTTTTGGTTGTTTTCTAGCCGATAACTTTCTTTTTGTTCGAGAATGATGCTAACAATTAATGCAATACCAATCACCCACTGGAATATGTGGCTTTCCAACACAATCTGTATCAATTATACATGAAAGGAAAAAGTTTCAGATTCTTTTATCATAATATAAATCATAAGAAAGCCAGTGTGAGTAAATAATATAAAACCATGGAACTGGATACAAAATTAGGTTCCTAACATCAGGATCAGAGTACAAAACACAAACAAATGTTTTCATTAACAAGTTTCAAAATTCTTAAGGTATGAACTTTGTTGAGCATAAACTATCAAAGAAGTGCATCACCTATATATGGTTTATAATTGTTACCAACTAAATCATAGAATTGCATAAACTTAATTAAAAGGAGCAATACTTGACAACTATCATATTTCCTAACTTGTAGTGAAGTATTTTCAACCCATATTACAAATAATACAATACAGTAATGACTCTACATATTCAGGTCTTATAGTCTGCTTTTATCCAAAATGGCTTGCTTTTCATCTGTACACTTCATTTCTTGGGAATTGCAAACTTTAATCTTGTTGCAAACTTGTCAGAATTTCAAATGTATGCAGATTTTGCTTAAAACCAGTTTCTAATGAATTCATAAATCAACAACTCAATCCAGACACATGACCACCCAAATCAAGAAATCTGCTGTCGAATGTGACATGCAGCAATTTGCTCTGAAATGGGCATGGTACAATGGCATGCATCCTTACCATGATAACACCGAGGATACGACCCATATAGTAATAATTTATCTACAATATCAATGTACAAGGAAATTGGAATAAACTAGAACATCCATGCAAGTGTAGGACCTTGATGTCATTCTTCTGGACTCTTTGAGCATTGAGTATTTGGATTTGAATCCCAATGAGGGTTGGCAATTTAAAATCATGGTAGATATTAAAGGTAACTATTAGACAATAACCATAAAGTCCGCAACAAAGAGAAATATAAATGCCATTGAATAACCAACCAGATAACTCACAAGAAATCCTGCATGGAAAGAACATGCCTAAACAATAAATATAAGAGCTATAGAGTAAGAGAAGGAAGATAACTTTAGCCTTTAAGTACCTACTGCTAAATGATGTCTATGGAAGACACCATGTTTTTCAAGCCCTGCACATTGTAAAATAGGAAACCTAGAATATAAAGAAGATATAACATGACAAGTAGTCATAGAATGCTAACAATAAATGGTCCTATGGAAACACGTTAAATTAGACGAGAGCAACATAGATGTGTCCTAATTCCGGATTTAATAAGCACAAAGAGGCATCAAAATAAAAATTGAGATGAAAATCTGTCAGTGCTTAAAAGATGATATTATTAGTGTTCAACAAATGAAGCAGGACAATGGAACCAGTCTAAAAGACTACATCAATCTAATCCAAAGTGGGAGTGCAGAAGGAGATTCATACAAAAACACATATGGATCATGAACCTTGTTCTACATGTGTGCAGGTATAATTATTGTAAAATAGTAAAGAAATACGAAAAAATATACTATGTCATAACATAGAAAAGGATAATTGTAAAAAGGAAAACTAGTATCCATTAGCACGTCATTATGGTCAAGGTCTCACCATAGGGATGCAGATCCCTCAAAGTTTTTGAAAGCGAGTATCACGATACATCAAGAAACAACAAGTACAAAAAATATAAAAAGAAATTTACAATAATTAAATAAAATAGAGTTAAGAATCAAGCCCATTTAGGAATCACGGGTAGAACTATGTCATAACCAAAAAAAGAAACTTTTCATTGCGCCGAGAGGCGCATTCTACAGCCGGGTATGAGGTAGAAGTGTGATTCCGTGCTCAACGTGGAAGTGACACGTGGCACAATGTCGGCTCATGATAAATATATATTTAAATCTCCCACAATGTCAGCTCATAATAAATATATATTTGAAGCTACCACAATGTCGACTTAAAGATTAAACTAGGCTTAATATCTATATACAACAAAGCATATCTATACACATGAATTAAACGTTAACAATCAAATCGATATAAAATGATTCCCATTAATGAAAATAATCTCATGAATATATTCTATATTGTGAAATTCTTATACCCAAAGACTTCAGATTCCCACTTACCCAAATAAAAATTGCAATCATACTTGATTTGGTGGATCTTTCTATTTCGAAAAAACCGGCAAATGATCTGATCATGTACCCCCATAAACCCTAAACCCCGTTGAGAGACTCCCAGTATTTCATGCCTTATGCCATTTCTGCATCGCACTTCATCACTTCGCCCATTTCTGCATCTCAGTAGTTTCTTTACGGATAACAAAGGAGGTTTCAGAGAATACAGTTGCTCCCGTGCATTGAAATGGCTCAGTTGTCGGTTGTTTCCATATGCTGTTGGGCAAAGGTTCCAGTGTCCGGCCCTACAAAGTCGAGTTGTAGACACCCAAAAGGCATACACTTTCCACCTGCCAATGCCGCTGCTGCAAGTGAGTAGATTTCAATTTCGGTTAAAAATCACAGTGGATCCGCTGTTCATTTTTCTTATTTTTTAAAAAAACCAGAAAAGAATTTGTATTAAATGGTCTGCATTACTGCAGATTGATACAATTCAGTAAGTAAATTTTTACGCTCGCGAGAGGCTTGATTTTTTTGCAAAATCTTCCATAAAATCTAGACAGTAAGTCAAAGGGATACTGGTCTGAGTAAATCTATAAAAAAACTTCTAAGATCAAGATGCAGAGGATTTTATTCATTTAGACTATTTTAATTAATAATCTTAGGTGTGTATATATATATATATATATAAGTAAATCAAAACACCTATACACACTTCAAAACAATACGTACAAGCTAGACCTTCGGAATAAAGCTGAGAGCAATTACAGATTTGTCTCATGTATGCGAATGCGTATAATTTAAGTTTCTATATCAAGTATGCATATGAGGAACGATTGAATTATAGAAACTGATACGAGTAGATTATTATACTATTTGATGTATTCTCCCCCGTAGTCCATTTCTGTGATTGATGGCGAGCACCAGAATCCATCTGCAATTTATGGATTTTATTTTTGTTTTGGCATCTGCGAGCACCAGAATCCATCTGCAATTTCTGGATTTTGTTTTTGTTTTGGCATCTGGATTTTCCCTTCTACAATTTTCACTTCTAATAATGCAGCAATTATGAACTGATATCCAGCTTACAAGCACATTATCTCTTTATCTGCAATCTGCGATTTTCACTTCAAGAGAAATTATATAAATTTGATTTTCTACTCCATTTCTTTAAATGTATATCCATATATGCATATATCAACTGGGTTGCATCTAATTATACAGTCTTTTTAAAGTTGGTATTGGATCTAGCTTATGTCTTCTCCACTTTCTGAATGACTTCATGGATTTGCTTCGAGGTGGCATCTAAGTAAATCAAAACACCTATACACACTTCAAAACTCGACTACAAACCAATCAGAATGCGATCTCAAGGAACCAGACGATAAAACGCTGCATAGTTATGAAGGCCGACAATGAATGGATGGTGATCAATGAGTACACAATTTGACTGAATCCACTTATCTGTACGCGCAAATTATATATGAGTACACAGGGGGTTATTCTTTCACTATCAGAATAGTGATATTTATTTCTTAACACTCATCGGGATCAAAGTATGCAATGTATCCCATTGCCATATGATTTCCACTTGAAAAAAAGTGTGAGAGGAAGAGATGCAATGAGAAAGTGCGGAAAAGCTTGCCTGACAACTCTTAAATACACTCCGAACTCTCTCGAGTATGAGGGAGGCTGTGATGGTGATATGTCCAGCAATGAAGCTTTAACAACATCGATTGATGATAGAGAATTCAATTAACTGTTGTTTGGAAATCCACATTTTGGTGCATTCTCCAAGAGTACGCTTCAATAACCAGAAAAGCAAAGGAACGTTGAAAGGAAGAGAATGAGTAAGACAAAGTAGATGCAACAAACGGAAGGAGAGACTTATATAAAAGAATAGGTGTTTAGAAAACAATTATAAAAAGATTGCAATGAACATTACTTTTTTTTTAATGCATTGCAACATTAAGATGCTCCTTGATTTATGTGAAATTGTGAAAAATTGTTTTTTAATCTTGATTTATGTGAAATTGTGGAGAATTATTTTTAAGCCATTTAATAGTAACAATATATAACAGGTACATATAAGTAAACATGAATGGAAGCAACACAAAATAAAAATGGAACATATATATATACTTTGATAAAACTTACAACCTTATTACATGTCACATATATAATCTTAATAAATTAGATAAAAAATAAAGTGAAATAAAATATTTAAAATCTCCATTATATATTCATATTATCATTAAATTTTTAAACACAAATAAATTCATATTGAATATAACACAATTGTAATATGTGTTATATTCAATATGAATATCAAATATATATGTTTTAAAACAATATCTCCATCATATCACATTCTTCTTATTCACCTTCTTATATTGTTACATTGTTTTTCTTAAGCTTCTTTTATGTAATTTTATAATGTAAAAATTGGATTATAAAATATTCTACTGTAAAATTCAATTGCAAAAATAACTAAAAACATATACATACTGTGGATCATCTAAAATATTAATGTTGCCGCCCACGACTAGAACCAGCTTAGATGCAGCTTTACCCGGCTCTATCATGCGCCGAGAGGGATCAAATATTTCGAGGTACAAACCCTGCTTCAACAATTGCACTCCAAAAAAGGGTTTGCACCTCGAAATATTTGATCCCTCTCGGCGCATGATAGAGCCGGGTAAAGCTGGATCTAAGCTGCTGGATATTACTGTTAGCGATCCATTTACCATAAATGATAATTTGATAAGTTATAGCCATCATTGATATTTGAAAATTTTGAAGACCATTTCAGCATGACACTCAAGGAGGTTATAACAACATTTTGTGACGCACATCCATATGTCCATATTAGTAGTGAATATAGTGATTTTTTTTAAAGCTATAGATCAGAGTTCGGACCTATGATACTTACATAGGTGGGAAAAGATAGTGACATTAACCATCTCCAAAATTCGTTTAACCATCTATAAGCAATGTTCCCCCAAGGTTTTGGGACAGCGGGACGAGGGAGCGCTGAGAAGCACATTTGGGATGTACGGAGACCACCCCTAAAGTTTAAATAAATTTAAGAAGACACAAACGAGAGTCATAAAAAAAATTAAAAATATAAATCCCAACAATATCAAACCATCCTATGCAAGTTAACTAATTACTAAATAATAATACTACATTCATCATTATAGAATTATACAATGTAAATGAAAAGTTCAAAGTTCAAACACATTACAGGATTAGCCAAAATTATCATTATATTAATATTAATATTATAGCGTATAATTAACATGAACATCATATTTGATAATATTCAGATTTGAATTTTAAGTGATTGAAAAAATGAATAATGATATTCACATCAGTCTAAAATTTACCTGTCTCACGGCTGCAATCTCCTCGGCCGCTGCAAAATGCCCAAAAAATTAGGGTTGTCTTCAATGCTGGATGGCTCCCTTCTCCTTCCCTAGCAACAATATTGGGCGACTTCCTTCCCCTTCCCCACGAGCAATTGCAGCTGCTCCCACTCGGCCCCACGATGGTTGAAGGCAGCAACAGCAGCTGCCGAGTTCAGTCCCGACTCCCTCTTAGCGGTGACAGCCCCGACTCTCTCTCAGCTCCCTCTCGCCGGCGACAGTCCCATCTCCTTCTCGCGGCTACAAGCTCCCAGCTGCAACACTCAGCCACAGCGACACTCCCTATCGCGGTGACAAGCTCCCGGCTGCAACACTCGGCCACAGTGACACTCCCTATCGCGGTGACAAGCTCCCTGTTGCAACACTCACAGCCACAGCCACACTGTCTCCTCTCTGCAATTTTTACTATTTTGTTTTTTTTTTATATTTTAAATTTAAATTTTAATATATAACTTTATAAATTTAAATTAGATATTTAGTTTTTATTATTTAATTTTTAATCTTTTGTTTTTTATATTTTAATATATAACTTTATAAAATTATAAGTTTTATAATTTTATTTAATGATTTTAAGTTTTTTTCAATGATTTATTTTTATTTTTTTTAAATTTAGATTAAGAAAAATTAAAATTTGAATATATCCTAGGGATGCTTCGTGGAAGTTTCACAGTTTCGGGTGGAACATTGCCTACAAGTGAATATAAACAAATGTAAGTTTCAAGAGATTGTGATAATAATCGATCGACAAAAGAAAGAGAAATGCCAAAACTCTGTAACCAACGATGCATTACATAGATTACTTGGAAGAGGCTGCAAAGTTGGTAAGATAGTCGAGCCATCGACTAAAGAGTGACCAGCTCACGCAAGATAGATAGTTTGTGAGGATCCAAATAAACTATTGCAAAGCAAAGGCCAATTCACCCCACACGCAAAATAACTAGCCCTCGATTTGAAGATCGATGTCTAGTTCTCACGAGTGAGTAGGTGCCCGGTGAACAAGGGAAGGGTAAGGGAAAAGCCTCAAGAGAAGGCATATGGCAAAACCCTTAATTCCATTCATTTTTTCCATTGGACTTATTAGTTGCCTAGCCCGGGTGGGAGTGCAGAAAACAAAAAAGCTTGAACCGTGGATACTACATTTTTATCCTCTATACCACCTAACCTTACCAATTGTATCATATTACAGGTCAACCTCCAGGGAAAAATACATGTGGAGCAAAGAGAAGGTGTTCCAAATGTGTTGTAGTCAAGCTGATACCTAACCAACTTAAAGACAAAACAGAAGGATAATTGGTTTCATTTCATTTCTTCTAACACTATTTCTTTCATAGTTATTTATTTGAATCTATCTAAGGATTGGTGGAAATTCTGAGGGATGGGTTTTATATTTCTACTTTTATAGGTTCATGGCCAAGTGAACGACCATGGTTGTATAGCAATTATTATTGCAATCCAATACCCCAGTTGTGTTTACCTCATAAACAATATTATTGAAAGGACCACCAAGTGAGGGGTCTCTTAATTCTATGAATTTTCATCAATTTCATTTATTAGATTAGGGCTTTGATTACATGTATGAATACCGGGTATGACGTGAAGATCCTTCCAAAGAAATACATGGATATGAGATGGGGACATCGGGGCAAATTGCAGAGAAAATCCATTCCAAGACTGGTACCCATATCTCTAACTTTCAAGAAGCACATATATAAAGAATCACTCCACCCATATCACACTCAAGGTGAATGTCTCCAGAAGATCCTATGTGATGAAGAAGATATTACTCAAAAGGTAGGGTCTAAATCCTATCCCCATAAGAAAGTGATCAAGAATAGTCCTGAACTCAAGCTAAGGTGGGGTGCACCTGGTATGTCTAGTAGGCATGGATGGCATGCTTGTAAGTAATATGTCTGGCTGGACTAGGAAAAAGACTGGCTATAGCTTCCTGAGGCTTGCTATAAAATCCATTCATCTTACCTAAAGAGCATACTCGATTGAGATCCGTCCAACTGGATGGGAAGGACCGCTATCCGGGAGAGCATGAAGGAGTAGCAAACATCTCATTTTTCTATTATTACAATTGCACTAAATGATAATCTTCCAAACATTTTTCAATCATTGCAGGTTAAGACTTTGTACAAAACTTATACTTGGAACCCAATCTGTGACCGGTACTATCAATTGCTTGGAATGTTATTGATAGTTTATCCTCTTTATGCATTATATGGGGAGAAAACAAAAATATACTATTTTCCTTTATAGTTAGAAAAACATAGACATACCTCAAACGGAACGAATACTAGACTCCATTGAACTTGTTATCCACAACCTCATGAAGGAGATTCATCATCAAAATAAAAGAGAAGAATAGATTCAAGCACAGAGCCAACTGTACACGAAATGTCACCCAAGTTTTCCCCATATTCGAAGTTATGATGTCTCTCATCTCATATCTAAATGCATAGTAACCCAAAAATCCCGAAAGCACCAGAGGTAAGAGCAATGATAAACATGGTCAGGCCCAGAATCTGCCCAAATTTATTTTTCTGATTTGCCACAAGCTCTAGGGGAAGCACCATGCCGACCCCTTCAAAGGTATAGATTTCCACTCCAATACCATAAGGAATCATGCTAACACCAGTAAAGGCCTCTAAATTAGGGGTATTCTTCACATACTGCAGGAAATCCTCCACCATTACGATCAAAATTGCTACAATTTCTATAACATCTACGAATATATTTGATGGGGCCAAGTGGGTCACAGTTCAAATCATGTTAATCCCCGATTGGAAGGGGAAATTGACCCGTATGAAGACTGGCTTTGCAGCCATGCCAAGTATTTTAGACCCGGATAATAGAGGAGAATGCAAAGAGTTATAATCCACCTTGGCCTATGATTCGTATATAAGAGACGATGAACTATTGCCGATAAAGATTCATATAACAAAAAAAGATCATATAACAGTAGCTCACTTATTAACTAGGCCACCTAGTAGTATTTTCTGTTATTATCGAATCCTTATAGTAATTTGACCCAGATTGTGGCATCTGCACTCCCATATTTTCATCCCCTCTTTAGCCGTGGCGATCCATCTCAGTCGAGTCATTGCACCTACCTTCTCTTTTGAGATGGCTTCTTAAGTGGCGTCCATATGAAACTCTTTAAGAAATGGCTCTTTTTTAGTGCTTCACCGCTAGAAGTTAGAATCAGGGAGATGGCTCAAAAAAAAATTGGTTATATCTCTTGGACAAGCACGCAAGGACGACATCTTATACCTCTAGGGTATACTAAATTTGGTTGCAACATCTCTAGGGTATACTAATTTTTTTTTTGGTTATATGAATTAATATGTTTCTATATTTGTTGGGTCTCTACTAAATATATTTTTATTAGATTTTACTAAATATTTCTTGGTTATGTGAGTTAATATGTATATACATTTGTTGGGTCTTTCCTAAATATTCTGTGACTTGACTTTGTGATTTAATATGTACTTAAATATATCTTGTCTATGTGACTTAAGATGCCCTACTGCAGATAGATTTAGAGACCCCGTTCTAGTTGGGGGTTTCTAGTCAAGACATCTAATGAGGTCCCTATAGATTCAAATGTTGGTGGATGTGTTCACTAGCCTCGAGTCTCTTGTGTATATAGTGCAATATATATGGATTCAAAAATAATAATACATAAAAAGCTAAGCCATGGATTCAATATAGGAATCATATTATGATAATTTAATTAAAAATATAAGAGATCATAATATTTTAATAATTGAATTAAAATGTATAATGATTAACTATGTATAATAGTCGATCTATGAAACATGAGGGGGTCTACAATTTACTAAATTCTAACACTGCAGATGGATTCAGAGACCCCCTTAAAGGGGTATATGAATCCATCAGCAGTGTTAGAATTTAGTAAAATGTACAAATTCATTGTCAAATTTGTAATCTCTTCCATTGTCGGAGTGACACAACTAAAAATGACCAAATAAATGACCAATTGTAATCTGGTTATTTGTAGTCTAGATATCTCGTGATCAAATTTGGTCATTTATCTTGGTCGTTTTTAGTTGGTATTTATCTTGTGACCAAAAGTGGTCATTTATCTTGGTCGTTTTTAGTTATCTTACTTAGAATTATCAATTTTGGTCATTTATCCCTTTAAAAAAAATGTGGTGACCAAATTTTTGGTCTCATGGTCATTAATCTCTTATTTTCCACTAGTGTCATATGTCAATGAGCCAAACCAAATATGCATTAACCTTCATAGATGACTTTTCCAGGTATTGTTGGGCTTACTTCCTGAAGCATAAGTCTGAATTTTTTGGCCTCTTCAAAGTCTTTAAGGCTTTGGTTGAAAACCAGTCTAGGAGGAGACTCAAGATCCTCATATCTGACAATGGTGATGAGTATGTCAATTCTGAGTTCATTCAATATTGTGAAGATGCATGTATTCAGATGCAGCATTCAATCCCTTACACACCACAACAAAATGGTGTTGTTGAGAGAAAGAACATATCACTGAAGGAGATGGCAACCTGTATGATGGAGGGTAAGAATTTGCCACCAAAGTTTTGGGATGAGGATATAAACTATGCATCCTATATCCAGAATAGGGTGCCTCATAAACAACTTGATGGTATGACTCCTTTCGAAGCTTGGAGTGGGCACAAGCCAGATGTGACCCATTTCGGGATTTTTGGCTCAAAGGCTTGGGCTAGAATTACAACTGAAAAGAGAAGGTCTTTGCAGCCCCAAAGCCAAGAATGTCTATTTGTTGGGTATTTTGAAGATTCAAAAGGGTACAAGCTGATCAATTTTAGCACAAAAAAAGCCTTCATTGAAAGGAGTGTTCAGTTCCAAGAAGAACCTTTAGCAGCAGTTGAAGTTGGAGAGTCTTCTTCACCACCAGAACCATTGAATGTAAGTGAAGAGACAAATGAGTTTGTTGATTCTAATATGCCTGATAATGATGATTTAATTGCAGATATTGATAGTCCTACAAGAACAAAATGGGCAGCAAAGACCATTCATGCAGTTGGGGAACTAGCTGGAAATCCTAGTGGTCCTAGGAGGACTAGATCTCAGTTTGAGAGTGCCTTGTGTATGAAAGACCCTTTGTTTGCAGAGAAGTGCTATCTGATGGTTGAATCATACCCACATACATGTGAAGATGCAGCACATGATCCAAGATGGAAAACAACCATGAAAGAAGAATTCAACTCACTCCAAAAGAACACCACTTGGGAACTGGTTGATCTCCCCCCAGGGAGGAAGCTAGTTCAATGTAAGTGGGTTTTCAAAACTAAGTTTGCTGCTGATGGTTCACCTTTTAAAAATAAAAGGAAATATTGGTAGCCAAAGGCTACTCACAGGTACATGGTTTGACTACAATGAGACCTTTGCACCAGTGGCAAAGATGGACTCCATCAGGCTAGCCTTAGCCATTGCAGCTTCAAAGTAGTGGGAGGTACATCACATGGATGTGAAGTGTGCTTTCCTGAATGAAGATATTACTAAATATATTTACATGCATCAGCCTCAAGGGTTTGTGTCTAATCCATGTTTTGTGTGCAGGTTAAAGAAATCATTGTATGGGATTAAGCAAGCCCCCAGGGCTTGGTATGCCAAGATTGATGGATTTCTGTTGTCATTGAGTTTTGTTCGATGCAAGTATGGTCCTAATGTTTATTTGAATATGATTCATGATTCTTTGATGATTATTTTCTTGTATGGGGATGACCTTCTGATTACAGGAAGTTCAAAGAAAGAAATTTCCTCCTTGAAGGATGCAATGAACCATGCATTTTCTATGACTAATTTGGGGTTGTTGAACCAATTCTTGGGTCTTGAAATTGCTCAATATCAAAATGGAATAAAGGTGCATAATTCCAAGTATGATTTAGATTTTCTGAACAAGTTCAACGTGAAATATTGCAATCCAAGCAAGACTCCCTTCCTTTCAGGAGTTAAGCTTGAAGAAGTAGGTTCTTCTCCTATGGTAAATAATACACTGTATAAGCAATTGATTCGGTGTTAGATGTACCTTACACACACTCGACCTGATATTTATTATGCAATATACATGGATCAGCCTCATGAGATCCATTGGAGAGCAGCCAAAATGACCCTTAACTTTGTTCAGGGAACAAGAACTCATGGGATCTTCTACAAAGCTAAATCTGATCTTGATTTGATTGGGTTTACTGACAGTGATTGGGCAGGTGACGACACAGATCGAAAGTCAAAATCAGTATATGTGTGCATGCTTTCGGAAGGGCCAATCAGCTGGTTAATCAAGAAACATAGTGCCATAGCACTCTCATCTACAGAAGCAGAGTACAGAGGAGTTGTAAATGCAGCAACTCAATGTTTATGGTTGTAGGGGATACTTGGTGAGTGTGGCTTCGAATCAGAGTTTTAAACTATTATCTATTGTGATAATAAAAGTACCATTTGAATCTACAATGATCTAGTTTAGAGACAGAGAACCAAACACATCGAGATCCATATGCACTACATCAGACAACTTGTGCATGATGGCACCATTCACCTACTCTTCTGTGCATCTTCAGAACAAGTAGCAGACATCTTCACCAAAGTTTTTTGTGAGAAGACATTCAGCAATCTCAAATCACTATTCGAGATTGCTGATCATGCTATGAAGCATGGTTGCTGACAAGATTTTCAAATTTTGTTTTACTATCCATGTTTAAGGGAGGATTTTCCCACTGGGTTTTTGCCTCTTTCCTTGGTTAAATGGGCATGCAATATGTAAAGTGTGACTAAGCCTTGTTGCTAGGCCATATATATTTCTGATATTTACTCATAAATTCAAGCTTAAGGGGGGGTGCTAGAAAAATCAACCCATAGTTAGCTACCTTATACATTAATTAATCCTTTTTTGTCTCATTTGCCTAGTTTCCAATATTCCACTCTATGCAAGTTGTCTTTCACATGTCCTAGAATTCAAACTTGTTAAACTGAGTCATGGAGTGCTTAGGAAACCTCTTGGAATCCATATTTATCATATCTTCTTTATTCCAGATCCTCCCTAGCACATATATGCTTTTTCTGCTAACTTGCGTGCTTTATTGAGATTTATGGCAAAAGGGAAAGTAAGACTAGGTGTAGTTGACTTGTTTTTTCCCTCATCATCCTCCATTCTTTTATCCTAATAAAATCATTTATGATTTGTATTTCCATCACTTATTAGCTTTCCTAATTAACTTTTCCAATTCATGAGCCTCTAGGTAGATTTGGAAACTGCTTTATGCACCTATGGGGGATTTGACTAGATCATAGTAAGCCTACTTTTTTACTATTTCGAATGACATCCTTATGCATTCGAATATCTCATGTAATTATATATTGCAACAGCCTATGAATTCATAAGTTTGGCTATTGTACACTTATTCAATACATATTAGTGTTATGCTCCAATTTCAGTCTCCTTTGTGTGTAAATTTGCATGTTTGATTAGCAATTTTGTGAGTGCAATTGTTCTATCACTTGGGTTCAATTTCCACAAATATTATCTAGAACTGAAGGTATGTATCTTATTTCAGTTGGATACTTAAGATGAGTTAATTTGAGGACTTTAAAATAATCTGCTTCCAAATCCAATGAGTCTATCATTGGATTATAATCTCTTGGGATATAAGTTATGTTGAAAGCTAAGAAAAAATGATCAATCAAATCCCATACCTCATTCTGGTATAATTTCAATAAATGTTTTTTGACCTGATATAAATTCTTTACTTGTTGTACTATTAATTCAGAGTCGCCAAACATAATAAGTTGTTGAATGATTAATTTCTTTGCAACCCTTAACCCCATAATCAATGCTTCATATTCAACAATATTATTTGTTGTTTGGAATTCCAGCTTATACATTAAGGAAATAATCTCACCTCCAGAAGAAATAAGTACAATACCTGCTCCTTCTCCTTCTTTACACGATGAACCATCGAAGTACATCTTCCATAAAGATTCTTGATCTCTCATTTTAGGCTGAACAATATACTCTTTCTCAACCTATAGAATACCTATGGTATCATTATTTAGATGTAACATACAAGAACCAAAATATTCTTGAACTGAATAAATTGGATGATTTATAGGGTTTTTATTATCACTTACCAAGTACGCAAGATGTACTTCTCTACAAAGTATTCTATACTCGCCTCCAAATAGTGGTATTGTAGCATACGAAAGATCTGTCTAAAGGGTCCCCCCTACCCTTTTTCCCCATGATATTGACAATAACATATACCAAATTTAGGAGAAATATTAGCTATGACCACATCCATAAGTACACTCTTCATTGGAAACTATGTAAGACAGAACAAAAGATACTTAATGACCCCAAGATATTTTATTGCTCTATATTCAAAAGCATAGAGATCATGATAGGGTTTAGTAACAGTAATCCCTAAGGTTTCCATGATTTCCTTGGGCATGAGATTGTGTGAGGCACCAGAATCTAGAAGACAATTGTGCACCATTTGATCATGAACTGTAATAGTGATATAAAATGGAGGAGGATATTAAGATTTATCATCTAATTGATCAAATGCTTTAGAACAAAAAATAATGGTTGGATTCTCATCATGCAAGTTAATCACATCTGAAGGAATAGATTTTGTTGGAGAATTCCAGATTTTAAGAGTAGGCTCCATGTATGACTTGTTCCTAATCAACCAAGTTAAAGGAATAATAATCTTGATTTTTCTAATTTCATGTTCCAGATTAAAACTAGTAGCAATTCAACCTACTTCTTATGTTTCTGCAACTCTATCCCTACTTCCTTATTGTTCCCGCTTCTTATCAAGAGATAAAACTTCTTTTGTAGGAACATTCTTCACATTATTCTTGCCTTGTGTTGCTTACTTCATCCTAGATCTGAGACCATATGACTTCTATTACATCTCTTGACAAATTTAATGCATATGTGACTCTTGTTTAAAATACTCGGTTCCATGATAATCAAACATTTTTGCATAATGGTATTCAGATTTAGATAAAACATGAGAAGATGAGACATAATGCAATTGATCAATATCAGTTTCTAAGTCTTCAACTTCCATTCCATCTATTTCATAAGACTCATCATCATGTATCAAATTATTATTGAAAGGAGGTTGTATTTTTTTATCTTCATTGTTTCTCTTGTGTCTAGGAAAAAACCTAGGATTGAATGGCCTTCTAAACTTATTAGTATTTTTACTATCATTATCCTGAACATGTTTATTTTGATTTTATTTTCCATTTCCATCCTACTGATTCTCACAAACATGTTTTTAATGAGCTAAATCATATCATCCATTTTACTATATTCTACTTTTGTCCTTGAATCAGATGGTGACATTTCTTTTTTCTTTTTCTTGTCTTATCCCTGATAATATGACTTGTTCCTCAACTTATTAGCTGCCATCAAATTTGATTCCACATATAAGGATGATTATTGCATGTTTAGTAAGGTAATGTATCTTCTTTCCATAAAAAAAAATAGAAAATTCAACATCAAAATAATTTGCATAGGTTAACTTTGTAGATGTTTAAGTAGGATTAATTTACGCGGGAATTTTACTATACATTTTGTTAAAACGTTAAGTAAAATTAGTGATTGTTTCCCTATGTTTTCTTTTTAAATATCCAAACTCATTAATATAATAAAGATACTCCTTAATATCTCCCCATACCTCATAAAGACTTCTTCTAAAGCATTTATCCCATCAATTGAGTTTGGAGGAAATTCTCTAAACCATTTCCTTACTTCTCCATCTAAGCTTTGAACAAAGATCCTAATCCATACATCTTGATGTCTTATATTTTTTTTATCAACATAACTATAATAAGCATTCCAATGTTCTTCTGTTCTAACCCCTCCTTAACCATTGAATCTTGGTAGATACTTTTGATAATCTCCACCGGGAAGGTCATTAGAGGTTGAGGTAAGACTAATGGGGAATATCTAGCAGCTACTATAGCATATTTACAATATTTGGAGTAGCTTGAGAAAAGGGTGATTGGACTGATGTGGTAAGTGGTTTTGTCTGTAAAATATATGGTATTTTGATTACTATTTGGCTAATAGGAATTTTACTAGTCAGAGATGTATAAGGAGATGGAAAATATTTTGAATAATCAAACTGTTCAGAACTTAAAATCTCTCCTTCTATATTACCAGCTGATAAAGGATTTGAATAAACTATACAGCTATCAACCTGACTAGGATTCTGAAATTCAGGGATAAGGATGGATAAATATTCCTTCTTTTTTTCTTCTTATATTGTAGGTAAATTTGAAGAAGGAGGATGATGGATAAATTCACTTGATGACTCAGAAACTGATGTATCTTGAATACCGTCTGATGTAGAATTAATCTGTTGTCTATATTCCTTCAACAATATCATTGGATATGGAACAACTGGATGCAAAGGAGATGAAGGATTTCCCCTAGTTCCTATTGTCTTGGAAGACACTGTGATAATTGTTGAACTGTTGGTGAAAATGTAGTCTACAATATTCTTTATTTCGTTCACCTTCCAAAACTAGACTTAAGAACACCCAAGGAATATCTACTTTCATTCCTTCATTCCCTGACAACATCACCAGAATATGTTATCACAGGAGTCTGCACCAAGAATAATAAGGCTCAAATTCCAGATAATCTTAAAGTTTTTAATTAAATGACAAGGTTTTGGGCTTATGAATATCTTCTACAGGTAAGGTGGAGATCAGGCATAAGTTAATCAAAATAATCAAATGGTATATATGAATGAACAATAAACAGATAAAAATACTGAGTATGAATTACATAAAGAGAGAGAGAGAGTTTCAGATCAAAAGTACATAACAAACATTTCAACCAATTCACAAGAATTCAAGGATATATGACATTTATCAAAGAACAAAGTTATGAATCAGGTGTTCAAAAAAAACATGAACATTTATCATGACAAAAGAAAAAACATAGGCTCATCTCGAATATAATATCAATCCAGAACAATCTTTATATAAGCTAAAAATATGACATGCATGCCTGATAGATGTTAGTAGTCTGATCTCCAAAACCACTTCCTAATTCCTTTCCTATACTTTATTTTCATATTTATACAAAATATTTTGAAACTGTAATAGTTTGAGATCCAAAATTTATGGATCGAATTGACCAAAAATAGAAAAAAAAATTACATTATATAGATTATACTTATGACTCGTAACATAAAACTTGCCACCTAACACTAACAATTGGAAAATGACAACAACAAAAAATATGTCATCGAAGATTCTTGGGATATGAACTGAGTCCTACGCATAAACATACTTTGATTTATTTTCAACCACGAACAATTACAACTTGCTAGCTGCTTCAACTAATATTGTAATCCCATCAAGTTCCTGTGATGTTTTTTGTAGTCAAGAGTGTTCTGCATCCATTGATTGAATCTTGATTTGAAGTTCATTATTTTGACCTATGAGCTCTTCATTATACTGCTGAGTGAATATATTTCTCCTTAATACTTCCTTAGAAAATATTATGAGTTGTTGATAGTTATCATTGATATCTTCCAGATATTCCCTCAACCTTCTGTTTGTTATCATTAATTTCTAATTGGAATAATTTACATATCTATTTTGCTCCTTAAAGTATTGTAAAGAGTTATTTAATACTTCGACTTATGACAGTGATTCCATAACCTTTTGATGAGCATGGTATTCTTCAATATCTACGGGTTTTGAAAAAGTACCTATTTCAAATTCAAAAAGTTTATGATTACCTTTATCTTTGCAAGCTTCTTGGAGAAAATTTGGTGTATGCCTCAATTATTCCTGAATTTCCTGAAGGGTTTGATCTGCTGTATTATATTCTTCTTTTGCAATATGTATATATTCATCACTAGAGGATTCCTCTCTTATAGATACAACATCCTTTAATAATTTTGCATCAAGGATGGCCTTTATATTCATTCTTAGTTTGTTATTTGATCTAGTTTTTGGTCTCCAATTGTTTCCCAAATTTTATGAAACAAGAGTTTCATCATTTTTTGAATTAGATGAAAATTATTGGTCTATATAATTTTCCCCAGCATCCCTAGGAGTATCGGGAGCAATGACTTCTTCATTTTGAAACTGAATGATTAATTTCTTCTATACCTCTATTCTATAAATTTTTGACATATGCGTATTTAAAACATCGAAATCCTTTCTTGATTGTTCATTTCCATTTCAGCCTTTATTTTCTGTCTTTTTGAATCTCTGTGTTTCTTTTCTATTTCCTTATCGTCATTATGAATATGGGCTTCGGGCTCAAAACCGAACCAAAATAAAAAATGCTACTAGGATCTGTCCATCTTCTTTAACTTAATGGTTATTAAAAGTTTAATTAGGTCGTGATGAAACATAGAGTGACCGGTATGGTCAAAGTGATTCTTTACCCATGTGACCATATTTTCTATGCTTTTAAATAGATTATAAGGCAGATTTAGCTTGGATTCACCATTCAAATGTAGTAAAAACCTCAAATGATACCTAAACACTATTGCAAATTGGCCTTTGCAGGTTATATAGCACTGGATAATTTTTACCACATATATCCATTTAGGTTTTACATTATTCAAATGAATTCCTTTACCCCAATCTAGCTTCTCGAAACTAGGAAATAAAAACACACTTAGGTCAACCTCAAATAAATGTTTCTTAAACCATCTCTCACCTTTGAGGGTTATTCCCGTTGCTTCTGAGATTGTGGCTTCATTTCCCTTGAAACTTAGGGTTTTAAAACTAACAGAAGAATCCTTGTAATTATTCATGAAGGTGCTTGTTACCTCTAGATTGTGACCTCTTAGGTTTTGATAGAATGAAATCATCCTGCATTTTGCATCATTTCTGCACACTTAGGGAATTATTCATCCCACTTAACATTCTTTGGTTCCAACCTACAAATTTTCCCGCTGAGTTTCTTCATCACAACCATCTTGGTCCTGCTAGGTCATGTCTTCGAAACCGATAAGTGTATCTCCTGTTGAAACCACATTATGCAAATAATAATTCATGTACAAAATTTCATAAATAAACTGGAGTACAATCCCTTGGTTCATGTATTTTATAATATCAAGAACAACATGTACTGTAGGCTTTCGTCAGTGTCATAATGAACATATACTCCTCCATCAAACACGCTCCCATAGCATGAAAAATTTCATAAATGAATTCCAAGTGTAAGCAATCCAACAACGGCATCCTGTAACCTCATTATGAAATGTGCTAATATACTATGACCATTTGTAATATATAACCATCAAATTATGAATCATTTATCAAAGGTTTAAAATTTAAGTATTCATATGTTGAACTTGAATCATTTTTCAAACTATGAATTATTCATCAAAGATTAAAACTTGGAAGAATTAATGACAATGAGCCATAATTGTCCTATTTATCATAACAAATAAATAAGTAAATGGTAACCTAAGGAAGCTAATAACTTATCTAAGGAACTTAATGGACTTCAAGGAGAAAATTATTTCTAATAAAAGTGGTAGAACTAGGATACAAATCTAGTGATAACAATGGTCCCTAAAGAATATCCAGCTAAAAAGGGTATTAGAAAATAGTTTTATTATTAATGTATTTTTTTCAAATGTCACCTACCAGAAAATGGGTTTTCTGATGACACTTGTCTAATTGTTCCTCCCAAAAAGGTTTTCACAATTGGATTTTTTCCCCACAAATAGGAGATGATTTTATTATTGATGTTGTCACAAAATATCCATATCATGGTTGCACAAACACTTTGAACAAATGCGTCCCTCAATAGGGGTTTCCCACATGTCATCAAGAAATGACTGTTAGCCACCAAAGGAAATAGTTCTTCATTGATGGTAACATATTCTCTGATCTATTGTAATATATGGTATCCATATCATATGGTCCTAGAAAAATGGTATGGATTTTTCTTTTAAAAACCTTGAACCTAGAGTCATATAGAAGAGTATAATCTCTTGATTGAAACTTTTTATGCTTTATGAACTTATCATGCTCTTAGTTATTTGTTGGTGGGAAACAATAACATGTTGTAAAGTGGCTTGGCATAATTTTTCCAACACATTGATCTAATTCAAGTGGTTATGTTGTGCATTGGATAAGTCAATCCCCATCTCTAGTGTATTTCTTAGTGTCTTTATTTCCATATAAATAGGAAGAGTAACTTACTTTCTGTAAACAATATCTCAAGGAGTGAAATATGTTGTGTGCCACATGTATTATAGTAATCCTATAGAGCCTCTAGAAGTATTTTATCCCAATCCCTAAGATGCAATTGGATTGTCTTCGTCAATATCGATTCTAGAATTTTGATGGTACCTTTCACTTATCCATTTTCCTATGGATGGTGTGGAAGGTTCGGTCTATGCTTGATCTGACATCGCTCTGTGAATTTTTGAACATGCTTGGAGGCAAATTGTGTTTCATGATCTATAAAAAATATCTCAAGTAATCTTGAATCGAGCAAAGATTTCCCCATATATATAATATGCTAATACCTACTTCGTAGCTCTTGAAAGTTCCTTACCCTCCATCCAATTAGTGACATAATCAATAAAAATAAAGATGTAGTATTTTTTCCTTCAAGGAGAGTTAATATGCCCTACAAAGACCAAATACCATTTTTCAAAAGGCTTCACCATAATATGAGTCTAGTGTGGCATTTCATCGGATTGGGTACATCATCCTATTCTCTGGTCGCTATCACTGCTCTTTACATATTCTATAACATCTCAAAAAATAGTGGACCAATAATACCAGAGATGGAATACATTATAGACAATTATTTTGTTAGCAAAGTGCCCCCCATAAGTCCCATCACGACTGTTGGTTACTATGGGCAAACCCGGGTTTACTTATAATGTACCAACAACACCCCTAACTCACTGGCCCTTTCGGCAATAAACTGCAGAGCGGCCCGAAGTCTCACCCAAAGTGATCTTAGATGGGTTGGCTAAATACTTAAGTGTCCTTAACGAGGTTCTGTAGCATCTTGGTGTCTCACAGCTCTTCTTAACCAACGAGATCTTCCTGCGAGTCGCAGTTCTCCCTTCCTCGCAGACTCTGACAGGGGGAGGACTCCTATCGCATCGCAGCGACTAGGACGATGCACAAACTCTCCCTTCCACGATTCTCACTATCTGCAATATCTCGCACCACAGCTCCTCTGTCGGTGCAATATCGCCTTCTGTTAATGCGATATCTCCTATAGTACGGCCCAAAGCGACTCTCAAGGTCCAAAGGGTTTCTCACTGGGAGGAATAACTTGGCTAACGTCCAACAGGGTGTTAAAAAACCTTACACGAACTTCACGGTTCAACACACTCACATCGCTATACTTAACTTACTGAATAAGTACACTAGAAGCACTTAACAGAGTGACTATTACTGTGTGAAACAAGCACTGATGGACTCATAGGAAGACACTTGTTACATTTAAACCCACCTTTAACTTTCTATAATGCTGTAACTGAATGAGAACATACAGACATTTACTAACTGATATACGGCATTCATGTAATAGATAACAGATAGCAACTAAGTAAAGCAAAATCACATGAAATAATCATATAACACACAGATTTTACGTGGTTCACTTCCAGGGTAGAAGCTACGTCCACGGGAACTGGTTTATATATTATATCTTGGGAGAGTAAACACATTTCCGCTACAACCTCATATGCAGCTGAGATCTTCTGGGTAACTCCGTGCACACCGCCAGGAGCCCTTCTCTCTTAGATCTCTTCTCTTCTTATATTGCTTCTCTTACAATATACTCTTCCTCTCTCTCTCTCTCTCAATCCCTGTGGATTGTTACATACATACTCTAGGAGTCAGCTACTGGTCACAGTAAGATACTACAGACTGAATAATAGAACCAGAGCTCGGCTCTTCTATAATACAAAGATCTATGAGCTAACAGATCATTGACTATCTGAATAGCTAATGAGCTAACTGACCAACTAGCTAACCTTTTATAATACAAAATACATCCCTTTATAGGCGGCCCGAAGGTCTCGCCATTACAACACTGTGGGACTATCCAAACAGTAACCCAAAAACCCTAACTATGACAGTCGGTCTATCTGTACTCGAACTGCCACTTTCTGTCACACCACAGCTTTCTGCAGTCTTCCACACTTCTCGACGCTGACCGTGGGTACTGGCGTCACTTCCTTTTCTATCCTTCATCTTCATTACCTCGGCCTCGTTGCTCCTTTTCCTTTATGAGGGTAGCTGAGCCCTCCTGTCTTCGCCACTTCCTTAAGTGCAGTGGTTGAGCTTTCTCCTCTCGGCCGCTCAGGTACTGTTACCTTTGACTTACTCGTTCCAAAACAGCAGCTTTTCCTGTAGTTACGGGACCCTACTTCAACAATGGCAGGCTCTCAACATATCTTATATCTCATCTTCTATAACACAATGTCAAATCATAAGATACATCCTTGTGTGAAATATGAATCCTTAAATACAATAATATTGACTACTCTTATTCATGATTTGTTGTCATTCTTTTGGTGAGTTATGCATTCAAATTTTTCCTATAGAAAAATAATTATCAATATCTACAAACAAAGGCGTGTTAGTATATATTGGAAAAATATGTCATAAGTAAAAACATTTTCTACAAGAAGTGTGTTCCCATCAGTGATAACCCTAGAGAGGAAATAAACAACATTATCCCTCTTAGGCTTATCAAGGATGGTCATGTAAAAATATTGTAATAGCAATAGTCATCTAGTCACTCTACCATTCATGATGGGCTTGTTAATTAAGTGATGAATATAAGAGTGATTGGTATGCAAAATGATAGTATAACTAGTTATATAATGGTGAAACGTTTTTTTAACAAGAACGATTAGGGGATTTTCTATTAAAAGAGGCTTTAGACAAGCCAAGAGAAAAAAATACAAAGAGAAGGAAAGATGAGTACATCTACCAATGCTGTCAACTTCTTGTTGATGATCCTAGGAGACAACCCAATTGTTCCTAGTACTATTTCTTCTGATATTCCAATCTATTTTACAACTGTATATATTCACAAATTGGGAACATAAGAAAAAAAAAGAATAGTCCATTAAAATTAACTTGTTTGAGATGTTGAAAGATCCTTAAACAAGGGGTCCAATCGAATTTTATATTCAAAGGATGATATTATATTTTTCTTCTTTTTCTCACCTTTGTTTTTTTGTATTTCTTTCTCTTGTGAGAGGAGGAGAGGGACGAGAGGTACATGAAATTTCTCGAGAGTGAATCCTTTTGAGAGGGGGGGATTCTTAGTTTTATGTATATGCTGAGACTATGAAGTTCGAGACTATTTCATCCAACCCTTCAAGGGTTGGAGCATATTGTATATGCCATGCTTCTTTCTTGGAAATTGGTAGTATTTGAACAAAATACCCCATTTCCACCATCTATAGGTTTGTAAGGGAGGAATTTAATTAACTTTTTTACTCTGCTATTTCTAGCTCTGAATCTTCCAATTCTCTGAGAGATTTCCATGGGGATTCTTGTAGGAGCTGAGTTTGGAAACCATTTTGAATTATTCCTCTTTGGTTTCTGGACCTTTTTTAGTTTTCTTCTCTTCTTTTAGTGTTGCAATTTTGGAAAAGTGTCCATATGTATGACAACCATTGCATTTAAACAAAATATACTCATAGTCCAATTCCTGAATTTGACTCCAAACTTCAACGTTAAGTTTTAGGGCCTTTAGTATCCCTTTATTAATTTTAACCTTCACACAAATTTGAGCACAAGATAATTACCCCCCTTTCAATTTTGCATTATCCACAAAATGACCCAGCTTATTCCCAATGTCCATGGGTGATATTTCCCCCAAAGGTGAAGAGGAAAATGGGGAAACCTTACCCAAATTGGTGCAACTATTATATTTGATTCTAATTTAAAGTGGAAATACCAATGATCTAGAAACATACCTCTCAAACCCATAAAGAAGAGCTCATATTGAAAAAATAGATCTCTATAATCTCTATGCAGAAAAATAAATAAAAGGTATCCCCTACAAGGAACAAAAGGAGTTATCGACCCTACAAAACATAGGGTCCCAATTCTTTGTCATCTGTAGTTCGACCACCTTTGGGCTAGTCCAGAGCCTAGTGAACTTTCAATTGAGAACTCTTTCAAAGAGAGACACCGCTCTCTTGCATGGATGAGGGAGAGAGATTCAATGAAGACATTTCGTTTATATTTTTAATTTTTTTGGGGGGGAAAGGATTTTGATAGAGGATTTGAATAATGGATGATTGGATTGAAGCCTTGAATCTCATCCATTTTTTACATCCTGATCCTTCCTCGCCTTCATCTACCAAAAAATGTTCTTTTATTGATACCACCAATATCTACTGAAAGAAGTGCTATGCTACAATAATGCGCAAGTGGCTTCCCCCTATGAAGCACCTCATAAGGGGATAACCAAACACCTCATAGGAAGATTCAAGTTTGACTATTAGCATACAATGGTAGCTTCATGACACAACATCGAATAATTTTGAAACCCTAGAAACAGATTTACTGGTATCAGGTCCTCCATTATAATGGTGAAACTTATTTATAGAAAAGACAACAACAATAAATTCCTTTTATGCTACCATGTATTTAAATTCTGCACAAGCCAAGTTCTTACTAACAAAATATATGGAATATGGTTTTTATTCTTTATGTTGACCGAGGATTGCTTTGATGGTTGTGTATGAAGCATATGTAGAAACATGGAATGGTAAGGACCAATTTGGACATCTCAAGTCTAGTACTGTACATAATTTCTCCTTCAAATCTACAAAATAGGTTTGACATTGTCTCGTCCAAGTAAACTTTGCATTCTTAGAAAGTAATGAAAATAGTAGAGATTTTATTCTTGTAAAATTCTCAAGAATGCGTTTAATAACCAACATTTCCTAAAAAAATGTGTACCTCCTTTTGTGTCTTTGGGAAAAGAATGTTAGCAATTACCTCAAATTTCACCAGGTCCACTTGAATACATGTAGGAGAAATATGATGGTCCAAAAAAATCCCTTCAGTGAGTAGCATAAAATATTTTTTGTTACCGAGAAAAAAGTTTTCCCACTTACACTAGTTAAGTACCTTCTGTAAGTTGGTTATTTCCTCATTAAATATATCGCTATATACTATGAATACATCCATGAATACATTCATGAAGAGGGTCTGAAAATATACTAAGGACTTCCCGCTGAAAAAGTAGGGGAGGCATTGGAATGCTCAAAGGGGAGTATGTTCCAGATAATAATAGTATATTAAAACACCAAACTAAAACTCACAATAAATTTCAATCCAGGTACATTTGTTATTTCAAGGCTACATGCAAAGTATAAAAAGGATGCAATTTCCCTCTAATGTTGGTAAATAATACTAAATGCATACGAATCTAGATGTGATAAAGTAGCATCCAAATCTACTCAGGATGAAAGGAAATCCATTCACTTAGTTATCCACAAAGGAAATTAATCAATCACAATTATGCTTGGAAAGAAAAGAGAACCACACCTTTATCTTGCATCAATCAAAACCTAAAAGAAATTAAAATCTTAGTTGGAAAGGAAAATGATCATAACTCACACCACTCTGCTTTCCATAAAGGAAATCATACCATCTGATACTTATGAAAGAAATCACACAAATCAATACATGTAAATGAAACCAAAGAATTCAATGCTTATAAAAGAAATCACACAACTCTCTACATAATTGAACCTATGTAAAAGAAACGACCAGTACTATGATTTATTATAATTTGGCAGGAATATATTGGGACATAAATAGTCTTCACGTAGATTGCACAAGAAAAATATAGAGAAGAATAATTTCTATTCCACAATGAGTTGAAGAAGAACATGATAAATCTTACATGACATAATATTCACATTATGGGTAAATATATAATACAATCACCAAGGAATACTTCTAATACCTGAAAAGGCAGTTGAATATACCAACCTAAACTGAATTAGGAGCTAACTCAATGTGGGAAAATCACCACTAGAGATAACTAGTGCAACTCCAGATCACTAAAATAGTCAATAACCAGTTAATTGAAGAAGGTAGGTGAACAAAGGCTCACAACCAGTTAAATGAAGAGGGTTGGTGAATAAAGGCATATATATTCCCTTGAATCATGAAAACTAGCGCTAGATACACTGAAAGTGATCTAACTAATGGGGACCAGAGAACAACTGGACATGACTAAATACCTACTAGAGTCAACTTCTGGACACTGCTGGTAACACTCCGAGTGGGTTCCTAAATTATAGGGATTGATCGAAGGAGAACCAGAATTCATGCATACATGTGTATTAATTGGTAGATGTCTAGTAGATGAGTCCCCCATGCACTGGTGAAGTGACTCAAGATATCCTAAGATAGGTAAATAAACAAATATAGTTATGTGATCAAAGAGACGAAAAATAGAGGATTAATAATAATCCTAAAACACCCCTTTAATCCTAACTTTTGAAAAAATGGGCCCTGGTAACTAATACCAAAGGTCACCCATTGCAATCTAAATGTAAAAATTATTTATCCATGTAAAATGAGAAAAAAGGCAAAACCGCATGGGGAAAATCCTTCCTAAAAAATGGACATGAGATACACCAAAAAATCAACTGCTCCAAATCCAAGTAGGTGTGAACTTGATTAGATGTCTTGAGGGAAATTATTCTTGGGAAGAATATGAATATGCTCAAATTGATTAGGAACATATACAACTGCATACGAGATTATGATACCATGTAGAGAAACTGAGATAATCTGGAAAAAGAGAAAAAGCGTGTGCTCATTTAACTTGATCTTGGAATCGGGTCCAAATGAGTCTTGATGTGCTTGATTCTTTGAACCATATGAAGTAAAATCAGCTCCAAATGAAGGAATCAAGTGTCCAAGCGAATGTAAGAGGTCTCCATCTTTTCTAGCACTGTGAGGAGATGAGCATGTGATCAAGCAAGAAGGAAGAGGACGTTTGGAACCATGGAGAGAATATTATTGAGCTGCATAATCTGATATAACTTCCAAAATATCTAATGATTCACAAAATTTAATATCAACAAACTCATAAGAAGAAACTGACATCGAATCCCTAGCAGTAAATTTGAAAGAGACTTGATGTGCTTGATTTTTCACATCAAAACTGATGAGATCAGTTACAAGCATAACTAAGAGGAATTGAAACTCTAGCTTTGAACCAAATAAGGTGAGATAATATCCAAGAATGTGGAACAAAAGTCCCAAGTGCGCCATTGAGATGGAAAATGCACAATTTTCTCCTTCTTCAACAAAACTCTGTTTATCGGTGCAAGTGATCAAGCAGGAATTCAATGGAAGAATTGGATCTTTGAGGGTGAATGGATCACTTCCAAAATATGAAATTTCTTCCATAACATCCAAAATATCACTTCTATGCACACCAACAGTAATATTGGAGAGAGAGGAATCAAATTTCTCTTCACCTCTTTGAGTAGTCATTGGCAAACTTTGCACATAATTTAGGATAGAAGAATCACTAGAAAATGACCGAGTGGGATGGAAGGAGATTTTTTTCTTCAACAATGGAGGTTTGAATATCCTCTTATAGAGTAGCTACATGAAAACATGAGAAATCAAATTTCTCAAAAACTTCGATAGTAGTAACAGAAGGATTCTCATCAAGGAGACTCTCACAAATTCAAATTGAATGAGCAATTTCTTCATCTTGAAATTTTTGTACCCGCACAAAAATAGAAAGAAATTTTTTGTTATAGCCGGACCAAGATCTGATACCATATTAGATTCTGATAGGGAAATATTGGGGCATAAATAGTCTTCACATAGATTGCACAAGAAAATATAGAGAATAATAATTGCTATTACACAATGAGTTTAAGAAAAATATGAGAAATATTCCAGAACATAATATTCACATTATGGGTGACTATATAATACAATCATCAAGGAATAATTCTAATTCCCAAAGAGGAAGTTGAATCTATCAACCTATTCTGACTTAGGATCTAACTCAGTGTGGGAAAATCACCACTAGAGCTAACTAGTGCAACTCCAGATCACTAAAATAGTTAATAACGATTTAACTGGAGAAGGTTAGTGAACAAAGGCTCACAACCAGTTAACTGAAGAGGGTGGGTGAAACAAGTCGCCTATATTCCCTTAAATCATGCAGACCGGCGCTCTATACACTGGAAGCGATCTAACTGATGGGGATCAACGCACAACTGGACATGACTGAATACCTACTGGAGCCAACTACTGGACAATGCTGGTGACACTTTGAGTGGGTTCCTAAATTATATGGATTGATCCTTGGAGCACCAAAATGCATGCAAACAAGCGCAATAAGTGGTATATGTCTAGTAGATGTGTCCCCCATGCACTGGTGAAGTGATGAAGACCTATTAAGCTATGAAAATAAACAAATAGACTTATGTGGTTAAAGAGAGGACAAAGAGAAGATTAATAATAATCCTAATGCTATTAAAAAGAGACTCATGATGATTCTTTAACGAAATGCACTCACTATAATAAAAAGGAAATTATCTATGCAAGATACAAACCAATCAAGATATAAAGATGGAATTAAAAATCTAATATATAGAAGTAACAACCATATGAATCATCAACCAAGATTTATGAGTAATAGCAATAACATGAGTTTATTAATTCTTCTATTAATTAACCAATTCTACAAGCAATAGCTTAATGGAAACCAATCTAGAAACCAATCTACAATTAACAACCATACCTAACTATTTTACAAGTAACAACTATGGAAAATAATGAATAATTATTCAATTAACCGTACACATAACAAACCCATGATAAATATAATTAATAGATTGAATGAAATAGCAATGTATAAAATGTAGTAATGATCTATTCAATCATTTATAGAATTATGAGCAACTATGATAAATATATCTAACAATTAAATAAAGTAGAAACTACATAATATAAGAATTATATAAGCAATCTATGATAAATATACTAATGAATAAATGAAATGGTAGCACCTGGTTAGCGAAGGGGGACCTTCCTTTTCCAAATAGGGCAGCCGAAACACTCACAATTAAAAACTCAGATCGTGTGAATCAACATGCCTTCGATTATGAAAAAGGAATGATACAATAATTTTGACAATCCACTACTTTGCTTCTTGATCTCTCTATTGACTCCCTTATACATTAGATTTATTACATATTTATACATCAAATATTTAATGAATATAAGAAACCAAATTCCAATCTTGGAATTTGTAAACAAATTTTCCAATCTTGAAAAACCTACCATAACAATAAATATGGGAAAATCATCCTTAAAGAACCACCTGTATATCCCAAATGATACACTTCTTGGAAAATGTCCCCTAATTACACCTAATTTGGCTCATTCTGCACAAACTCATGTCTTAGATTTTGGAAATTCATCTTCATCTGCCCGCAAATTGCAACACAAAATTGTCTCTTCTTATTCAACACATTTTTTACTGGGAATGTTTGACCATAAGCTAGAGATCATATGTACGACCCTGGTGAGAATTTGGAGGATGGGACCATAACTGTTGTCATATGAAATCTCTTCATAAACCATCATTAAGAAAATCATGCATATTAATATTTAATCTATTAAAAATGAACGAAAATGAGCAGTACTTAACCACTAGAGCATGAATAAGCATACATGGGATTTTATGATAAATCATGGTAAATGGAGTGATAAATGAGTGGTAAGATGAAGTGAAAGGGATAAAATGGATTTCTGGAAGTGGTAAAAATGGTGAAAAATAAACGACCCAACATCTCTCCCAAACTGAATATGTTGCATGTCCTCATGCAACCAAATACCCTTGTACCAACCAAGTTGTAAAGAATATTTTTCTTTCATGCATAATAACCAAAACCACTCTTCTTTCCAAAACCTCCTCACATAATGGATGTCTCATTTTTGTAAAATTTACATTTTCAAGAGTCATCTTAAAATACATGTCATTACTAGCCACCCGGGGAAAAAACAAGTGATCTAACTTATGTTTTTTTTAATTCATGGTCACTTAGATCCTCTTGGAAGCCTTATATTCAATTACCATAGCTAAAATTCTTTCAAAAAAACATCTCAAGTGATTCGTAGCAATTTTGATGGAGTAACAACAATCTACATGATGTAACAACAAGTTGGTATAGGAGTAGAAATAAGTAACAACGTGTTTTTCTCACAAAATACAAATTGGGTTTTGGTGAAATTTGTAGGAAAGTTTCAACTTTTCCAATGCTTCTCCACACCAAAAACAAGAGATACCCACATCACATATTTTGATAAAAAGTCAAATTTGATGTAGGCGACGATGACCATTTTCTTGTAATATGTGAACTATTTATACCTAAAAATAAATGGGTAAATACTTCTTACCATAATGCTTCTACTCACCGATTTTCATGGATATCCAACATGGAATTTGGAAGATGTCATCAAATCATTTTCTGCTTTTTTATATTTTGAAATGTCCACATTATGACCCTGAACCTGTTATTGTTTTGCTTCATTCTATTCTATTGATTCTTATGTGACAACAATAGAACACTCATGAGTCATCCCAAGTCTCCTAGATCCCCCTAACTGAGAAATTTTTTCGTCCTCGAAAAATAGATAGCATGACAAATAAAAAACACATGATGAAGAAGCATGCTTATGTGAACATGCCATTGGGTTGAGCGTTCTAGTTTTTTTTTTCTTTTGAAAAAAAAAATGTAAACCATGACCATTAAATGAAAGATTTGTGGCAAATATTTCCGACACCAACGAGGATATGTTCATGACAATCTATTGCTACTTTATTTTTCAAGACATTTAAAGAACAACAAGCCATGAGAAGAAATCCCAAATAAAATAGGAATGGAGGACTATCACAACCTCTTGTATATTTAAGCTCCTTGAATATGTATCTTTTATTTCCTCACAATAAAAGTTTGAGTTGCAAAAACAAGAGCACCAAAAAAACATACCTCCTTGTTTAGATATTTCCAAATATGTTTGTCATGTGGTTCAAATATTCTCTTAAGGGAACCCTCTATATTTCCCTTAGCATACCTCTTAATGTTATGGTTGTCTAATTATAGTCTTGGTATTTCCATCAACATGCTTATTCAAGTTTATGTTTCATCTTTTTCAATTGTCTCTAAATCTAAACATGTTGCTTCCTAAGGGCGCTCCTCACGAAGTTATCAAGCTACCAAATGATCGTTGATTTGATGGTTTAATTGCATCCATGCTACTATTATTGTATGCTACCATGATCCAAACAACCAATCCATATTACTGCTGTAACATAATGGATATATCATTTTTTGTTAAATATTTTCTAAAATATTGTAACAATAAAATAGTAATAAATTAATATTAATTTATTATTAGTAAAGAATAGCTAAAGTCAATAGTCATTCCCTTTGGTGAGAAGGTGCAAAATAAGCTTATATAATCCCAATCAATTGTAATTATTAATCATCTTACATATCATCATTTATTCTTACTTATCCATTTATTGATTACTTATTCAATCTACATTGGGTTTCCACCTAAAAAAATGGATTTTACCGCACCCTTCTTGAGCATCCCCGATACTAGCTCTTAGCTAAAAATTAACACTTTGTATTAGCTAAAAATTAACACTTGGCATGATCGCTTCACAGGTTCTACGAGTTTTGAGGTCCTTGACCTTAACCATCACTCATTCACTCACACACCCACACTGACGCTGCACCCACGCTACACCACATTCCTGTCCAACATTCTCCCTCCTTCGCCAAGCTGTGCACACTACCCTATGGAGCCCTCCCGTGCTTGTGTCCTCCCCCGCGCTCCTCCAGCGCCACTCCACCTCCACCCCTTTCGCATATCTATCTCCACCTCCAATTTTTTTTCCCACTAATATCCTCCCACCCTCTTGCACATCTCCCTTCCACTGCCACCTCTCGCGCCTACCCCTTCCCACGCCTTCCCACGCTACTCCAGCGAGTTCCCTCCGCCACGGTTCCTCCGCCTGCATCCAACCATGACACCCTCTGCGTTAGCTCTGTGTTCCAGCCTACGCGCCTGCAATCCCTCCGCCAGCTTCACGCCACCGCCATGCCCAGGCCCATGCCCACGCCCCTAATTCAATACTTCGCTCACAGCCTTCTAGCAAACCCAAACCTGCAACCAACAAAAATATTATAATAATATTGTATTGTTATAATAATATAAGAAAAAAATATAATAATACATTATTATTATATGTGATAGTAATATTTCCTTTTCGATTATTAATATTAATTATTATTGTTAAATTTTAATAATGATAATCACTATTATTTAATCATAAATATTACATTATAATTTTTTTTTTAAGTAATTACAATCAAATTAATATTACAAATAATAATATTTATTATTATTATTAATTTTCAAAACCCTAAAATTATTGTTATTATTAGTAAAATTTACTTAATAGTAATATCACTTCTTGAAATAAAAATGATTTGGAAATAATAAATATTTTTGTAAAATGGAAAAATTACCAAAAAGAGGACAACATGGAAATAATAAATCTTCTTGATGACAAGAAAATATTTTTCAAGGTCTCATCAATACTGCCGAAAGAGATGTTGAAAGTTTATGGGATATTTGATGAAAGTCCACTTGTTATCGCTATTTTTCCAGCCAACAAGGAAAATTTTATAAACATTGATGTTGCAAATCAAGTATAAGTTCAAACAAAGATCAAACAAAATATCAAATAGAATTACCATTACAAATCAATGATTATCATTTTGCAGCTCAATTCACCGTTGCAGCTATAGATGACTAGCTCATCAACATAATGTTGGGTTATATCTGGTTGGAAACACTAGGAACATTCTCCATCAATACAAAAAAGAAGTACATCACCTTCTTCCATGAGAAGAAGAAAATAATGCTACAGGACTTCTTAGTGATAGTCCCTTTATCACAAACTACAGACAAAGAATCAACTAATGGACGAAATGAAGAGTTAGAAGAAAAAATAAATATTTTAAACAAACTCATCATGGACAATGATAATGAGTTGGAGCACGTCCAGAGAAAGAGAGAAAATCAATGATTTGTGTTATGCGAACATCAACAACAAAAGGAAAAACTCCAACAAAAGTATGACGACATTAAGAAGACACATAGTTGAAAATTACAAAAATCAACAGTGTGTTATCAAGCAATACCGAAGAACTTTCAACTACAAAATCATAACAAAACATTAATTACGAATATTAAAAAACTGAAACATAGTCGCAAGAAGCAACATTGCAATCAAGACCTCGAAGGAAGGATTCTAGAAAATTAAGAAAAAAACTAGTGCCTAAAGAATCTTAATCAAGAACTAGAGGAACAAATTGAGAAATTAAAAGAGGACAAAAAGTCGCAAGACGGAAGGTTCGAAAAGATTCAAAATGAAAACAATCTACTTGAGAACAAAGTAGCGCAAATACAGAAAGAAGCATCCAGACTCTTCAAAAAACAAAGTCAAGTTGGGGAAGTAAATTCAATGATCATCACAGATAAAAAAATAAGTCAATACATCATAAAAACAAACATTGAATAACTCCTTATCAACACCCCAATTATAAATGTCATTTTGATCAACGACAAGGTCAAAATGAAGATACATCAAAGAGTTATGTTGTCAGACAAGCAAGAACATCAAATCAAAATACTAAACAACAAATGGGAAGACCCATCCCACAAAGCGATCAAGTAGCTTCAATAAAATAGATCTCGGATGGACCACATCAGAGACGATGCGACAATTCTTCTGGGGAATTCATAACTCGTATGCCTTGTTTCATCAAATTTCACAATGACTAAACACAAAGATCGAGAGGTAACATTACAAGTAAAAAATCCGACATAATTATTGTTATGAAATAATCTTTGAGGACAAAGATTCCCTTAAGGGGAAGGAAATGTAACAATAAAATTATAATAAATTAATATTAATTTATTATTAGTAAAGAATAGTTAAAGTCAATAGTCATGCCCTTTGGTGAAAAGGTGCAAGACATGATTATATAATTCTAAGTAATTGTAATTATTAATCATATTACATATTATCATTTATTCTTACTTATCCATTTATGGATTACTTATTCTATCTACATTGGGTTTTTACCTAAAAGCGGATTTTACTGCTTCAAATACATCAATGAGTGCTTGAAATGATTCTACATTGGATCCCTTTTCTAGGCTCCTTGCTTTTCTAAGGCATGTACTAGTATGCAACAAAATATGATGTAGCTCACAGTATCAAATAAGTAAAGCATAAAGAGTAGGATCTCAAATCAATAATAGAGCATATTGGTAATGATTTGAGACAATACTTGTTGCAAAGTTTTTTCATAAATCATTTAGCGACTTGAATATATCAACTTGAACATAATGTCAAAGTTATGAAACTAAGGCCCTCTAAAAAAATCAGCGAATCTCAAATATTCAAAACTAAGAGGGCTGATACATTCAATTTATAAGCGTTGCTCAAAATCACCTGGAGGTTTCCATCAATCCCTTATAGAGGGGGAAATGCTAGGCATGCAATAAAAATGATAACTATTGATGTACAAAACATGGTATATGCATCACTAGAAACACATATCTCCCCCCAAAAGTGACTGTAGGTTTCCTGATTTGTCATGTTTTAAGTCGATAGCTAACCTTTGCATGTCATTTCACTTACAACCTCAAGATGGATACCTTATGTATGCTATCCAATGGTGCGAGGATTCCATCATTCAAACTTGTGAGCTTATGAGGACAACTGAAATTAGCCGTTATTAAGATAAGATGTTTCCCACAAACAATTAATCTAGGCAGAATGAACTTATAATCAAACCATCACAACCAAAAAACAACCACAACAACCATTTATGTACTATAAGAAATTTTCAACCATGTATGTGTTATACTCATTCATCCTCTACAATTCTGAATACTCACTGGGATAACTAATGACAACTTACAATTTGTGTAAATATCCAATGCTTCTAGACCTTCCTAAGGAACCCCATTGAGTATAGTACTTCATTCATATATATTGTGGCTTCTAATAAATATAATCTTGAGTTATGTTCATAACATATTTGAAGATGTGAACCAATTTATGCATAACGTGAACACGGAAAAAGAACATGTACCTTTGTTTTCTGCCTTTCCTATTATGATAGAATAGAATTCTACAACAAATCCTTTACTATAGGTTCTTGTGTCTAGCCATATTCCTCTCTTTTAGTAGCTTCATGGGTTTGTGTATCATCTACTCCATTCCTTCTTACTACTTGTGTTTTTAGATCTTCTTGATGGTAGGTTGGTTTGTTGTTGATGCTTGTTGCACAAGTTGTAGCAAAACACAGGTTGCAGCAGTGCATAAGTTGTAGCAACACACACAATACAATAGTGCATAATTTTTAGTAGCACGCAAGTTGTAGCATCTTGTGCAACAACTTTTATACCTTATTCCTTCAGAAAGGTCAAGAGTAATATGTTGTTAGTTTGGGTCACACAGAACAAAGGAGGTTTGGAATGAACAAGGATGGGGGAAGAGGATTAATGGAAGGGGCACAACATGTAAATTAATGAACCCCCCCCTCCCCCGCAAACTTAAATATTTTTATGTCATTGAAAAATGACAGATGTTAAAGAAGAGGAAATGATAGAAAATAATGCTTAGTGGTATTTCATGACATTCTCATAAATCTTTAATAAATAAAAAAACTTGTGCTATTTTACCTAAGTTTTACCTCTATGAGGGCTTGAATTGGAATGGATGGACTCATGTTTGATGAAGCTAATGTAGGATGAATCGATACTGAGAGTGATGCTAAATATGGAATTCATGACGAGAAGATGATATCAAAGAAAGAAATTTGAAAATGATCTTCATTGGGACCAAAAGAAAACTGGTCGATGCACAAACTACCGACTGCTGAAAAAAATGAATGAATGAAAAAAATGATGTTGAACTGAATGAAGAAGTATTGTTGAACTGCTGGAACATGAATAAAAAAGTATCATTGACCTACTAGAACAAGTTAATCCATAGTCTTCATCCAATATCCATGCTTATGTACAAGTTAATCCATTTGAATGTATGTTATTGAAGTCGAACATGGAAAAATGTCGTTGGATTACCAATCAATAATTAAGTGTTAACTAGTGTGATACAACTATCCAATGATGACAATGAGCCACCAAGGTATAGTAGTACAACCTGAAATGTACATATGGATGTGTTGAAGTCGAGTCACCTATTGGATCTGACAAACAAGAGACCTTGATTTATTCCCTTGATCATCATCAAGGAAATTTACCATTGATGCATGTAAAATCCAAGTTACTATACATAGATTAAGTCTTGTTTCCTAGATAATGTGCCGAGGTTGATGGGACAAGACCATTGGAAGGTGAAACTTAATGAATTTTACAACATCCAATATGAGTACAAAAGAAATGATTGTGAAGAACCATAGTGAAAAATAGAACCAACATGAAACTTGAAAAACTTATTGTGAACCTTGCCAACTATTAGCCTAGTTTTCAATCAAAGTTCGTGTCTAGTTGCACCAATAAATTGGTTTTCACAAATGGAATTATTTTTCTCTTTAGTATTTTATTTATTTGCTTTATTTTTTCACACTATCCTATCCTACCTTACTTGAAAAATGAAATATTTTCAAGTATAAGAGTACTTCCAGTGGAGCCATTTTCGAAACAAGGTCTAAAGTATGCTCATACCCAAATATGACAAATGTACCTTAATGAATACTAGGATATGAGAGACTAGATTCTCTTGAAATTATGGTGTAGATAATTGCTAAAATATGGAGTGATGTTGTAGACTGATGATAGATTCAAACCTAGATTCAATATAATCTTCACTTCCTTTATTTATTGTAGTTGTCATATAATGAATTTCCTTAGAAATTTGATCTTCCTGAATGCATGAGAGATCTATATCTAGTGACAACAATGTAAATAATTCTTCATTTTTTGCTTCCAATACCCGTTCTTCATCAAATGTTGTCTGTGTCTTGTTGATCTTGTCTTCTTGCTGATAAGGACTAGAAGAGATTTCATTTTATTTGATCATCCCTGCAACTCTTGGATCAAAAACCTTCCCAGACCTCATATGGATTTCCTGTAGTGGTGTACATGAGTTAGAATAGGTAGGAAAGGTAGGAAAATTTTGTAGTTCAACAATGTAAGCATATTGTACTGCTTTATTATTGTTAGGATGTGGCATGGATTGGAGAGGAATTTTTGTACGGATTGAAGGAGTTTCGTGAGAAGATAATTGTAGTAGGTGTAATAGATTGGTGGATGATATTGATGGGAAAGTAAGATGTTGTTGAAAATCTTGTGGAAAGTATGGAGGATTGGTTTGTGTTGCGATGTGAGGGAAAGTATCCATGTGATCATAAGACGTGCCATTCCAAATTTGTGGACAAGATTGGTGGGAATTATGGTGAATCTTCCATGGATTCCATGGTGGAGGAGTGTTCCATAATTGATTATGAGAATAAGAAAAGGGAGGGATAGAGTTTTTAACCATACATGTAGGCCACAGTTGCCAAGGCTATTGTAGTGCCATTGCGTAAAGTGAACTTGCTTCAAATTCTGGATCTCCTTGATGTATTGCTTTAATCACGGGTATGGAATGGAGTTTATCCATTGGAATCTGATTCAAGTCACTCATGCCAAAACTTTTGAGACTACCCAAAGGGAAATCAATGCGAGATGTTTCTTTTGGCATCGAGGGAAAAATGTTTCTTCAAATTCCTCGTGATTTTTCTTTACCTGCAAAATTTATCCAATTATGAATATAGAGAGCTAATAATATTAGTTTTAGAATTTTCAAATAAATTACTAATTTTAGCTCTGGTATCCCTTGTTCTTATATTAAATTTCAAAATTTGAGAGAAATTTTCTCTATAATTTTTCCAATGCTGGAATTCCCTCTGAATACCTTCTACATAACTCATAAACATCATCATATGGTATCTAAAATGCATCACCTGTTCCCATCATATTTAATATTTCTAGATTCATCTTGGATTCCTTTGAGAAAGTGTGTTTTCAAGGTCTCTTTCCCTAGCTGTCCGTGTTTTTATATTTGAAGGTTGTATTGAAAGTGTTCCACATAGTCCGCTAAAATTTATTCTTCCCTTTATGTCATTCCTAATATATATTCACTGGATCTACAATAATATTGGTACTTCAAGAATACATGTTTCATGTTTTCCCATGTTTGTATGTGATTCCCACATAGGCTCATGAACCATCAGAGATATGCTCCTATTAGAGTATGGGGAAATATCATCAACTTTTGACCATTAGTACAATAATAATATCCTCTACAAAGTACTTCGAATTCAAATAAGAATGTATCTGGGTCTTCATTTTCCAAACCAATAAAATTTGGTAGAACAGACAGGGGAATGCTTTGCATTGGTGTCACTCCTCCTGGATCTCTAATGGTAAATTCAAAGGTAACAACATCTTCCTTATTAAATCTTAGATCTTTCTCACCTTCCATCTCTTCACAAAAGAGAAGAGATTCTTCATATGCTTCTTCTTTGAATGCTCCTGTCATTTGGTTAGTAGAATGGATAGTGCTTACCAAACCACTAAATAATGATATAATTTTTTATTCTTCTACCTACAGGATATATTATAACATCCTATATGCTACTTTACCCATTCAAATTAAAAAAAACTTCAGTTCGAATGAGACAAGAGTCTAACACAAATGATCCCCTTGTAAGGAATCAATGATAGATGCATAGTTTATTACCTCTCGTCTTTATATCTCTAGCCTCAGTAGAAACGAAGGTGATGCATCTAAGAAAAAAATAGTACAAGTTGTAATGTTGCACCTTTGTATCCTCCCCGACAATGGTACCAAAATGTTGGGGCTAATAATGGTATTTTAAAACACCAAACTAGCACTCACATTAAATGTCAATCCAAATACGTCTATTATTTCAAGTCCACGTGAAAAGTATATAACGAGTGCAATTTCCTTCTAATGCTAGAAACAAATAATAAATACATATGCATCTAGATGTGAAAAAATTAGCATCCAAATCCACTCAGGCTGAAATTCATTCATTCACTTAGATCACCACATAATAAATTAATCAATCATCACTATGCTTGTAAAGAAAAGAGAACCACACTTTTATCTTGCAACAATGAGAACCTAAAATAAATTGCAATATTAAATCAAAAGGAAATTGATCATAACTCACACCACCCTTCTATCCATGAAGGAAATCACACCATTTGATACTTATGAAAAAAACCACACAAATTAATACATGTAAATGAAACCACACAATTCAATGCTTATAAAATAAATCCCACAACTCTTTACTTAATTGAACCTATGTAAAAGCAAGTACCAATACTCTGATTAAAACGAGACTCATGAATCATGATGATTTTTTAACAAAATACATTTATAGTAATAAAAAGGAAATTATCTATGCAAGAGACAAACTAATCAAGATATAAATATGATAATAAAAGTCTAATCTATAGTAGTAGCAACAATATGGATCATCAACTAAGATCTACGAGTAGTAGCAATAATAGGAGTTTATCAACTCTTCTATTAATCAACTAATTCGACAAGTAATAGATTAATGGAAACCAATATGGAAAACAATATGCAAGTAACAACCATGCCTAAACTATTCTACAAGTAACGACTATGGAAAATAATGAATAATTGTTTGATTAACCTTAAGCATAACAAATCGTGATAAATCTAATTAATAGATTGAATGAAATGACATCGTATAAAAGTATACGATCATTTATAGAATTATGAGAAACTATGATAAATATATCTAACAATTAAATAAAGTAGCAACTACAACTACCAAATATAGGAATTATATAAACACTCGATGATAACTGTACTAAACAAATGAATTAATGGTAACACCTGGTCAGTAAAGGGGGCCCTTCCTTCTCCAACCAGGGATGCTGAAGCACTTACAATTAAAAACTCAGAGCGTGTGAATCAGCATGCCTTTTATTATGAAAAGGAATGATACAATAAGTTTGACAATTCACTAATTTGCTTTTTGATATCTCTATATACCCCCTTATACTTGATATTTATTGCATATTTATACATCAAATCTTTAATGAATATTATAAACCGAATTCCAATATTGGAATTTGTTTAAACAAATTTGTTAATATTGAAAAATCGGCCGTAACAATAAATCTTGGAAAATCGTCCTTTAAAGAACCACTCGTATCTCCCAAATGACACGCTTCCTGTTAACAATCAAATTAACACCCTTGAGAATGATGATCTGAAAACATATTTTTATTTCAACTGCAACATGAAGATAGGAATTTGGAACAAATTGAGAGCTTTGATCTCTCATCAAACCACTTCTTCCACAAAGGAATAAGTAAATTTTAAGACAATGGTTCGTCTAAACAAATCAAGACCATGACTACTTAAGGGCCAAAACCTAGTTTCCACAACTCCTCGAGTGGAAAGAATACATGCCATATGTATTAATTGTCCTAATACCATGGAAAATAAAGTTAAATGTCTGAAAAATTAAGTCAAGTGGGTATTTTGATGAAAATAATCAAAATTCATAAGAAAGTTTAATCCCACATTCATGGTTAGTAATTGGGTGCACAAATACCAATGCTATATAAGAAAGGCATATGAGTTGAAGTAAAGGACATAAAAGTGAAAGCAAAGGCATGCTGAATAATTTGAAGGCTAGACTTGAATTCTTTTCCACATCAAGCTCTTAGTGATTAAAGGCATGGACAAAGAAGGATTAGTTTAAAGCAAAGGAGAAGGGGTTCACCTCCACATTTGGATTGTAAACACTCTCTTCTTATTTTCAATATGATGCAATTATAATTTACCAAAAATTTGAGTTTAAATTGATTATATAAATCTTGTTTTGAATTAAAAGTTTTAAGGTAGATTCCAAGTTTTAAATTTTTTCAAATTAAGTAGAGATGGAAGTAAGTAATTGCCAACAAAGTTAAGTTGCCAATGGAGGCCTAAAGGAAAAGGATGCTCAAGTAAGGGGATACTATAAAAGTGGCTAGATTCAAGAGGTATTATCCTCTCTTCCCCCCTCTATATTCTTGGAAAAATATTTGAAATATTAAGGATTTTTTTTTAAATTGATGCATGTGTTTCTATTAAAAAATATCTCACCACCCTATAATAAAGGATTGAGAATGTTATAGATTAGTCTTTGCTGCAATCTCTATGAACATAATGGTGACCATAATAGGGAAATTTTGGTGTCATAGCTTAAATATATTTAAAATACTTTCTTAATTTTTGTCCTAAGACATCTTAACCAAGTTTAGGAGTCTCTGATAATCCAAAACTAGCCTAGATCCACCTTTACACAGTTAAAATTCTTGAAAATTTTGATTTGTTTTGCACGAAATATTGAGTTTATCGGAAACATTTGGTGCAAGCATCACACAGTAGCATGTACCTATTGAAAAAATCTAGTGCACTTCACTAACAATAGTGTGTAACTCTCGAAAAACGTCGGTGAGACTCGGAATAATAGCGTCCTACGTAGAGCATTGTTTTTTGGGTGTAGTTTGGGATTCGATTGTTTGTTTTGAGTGATTTTTTTTTTGTAGTTCGATTAGAAATCCTCCAAAAGATATTTTAGAGGTTTATTTCATATAATTTCACTAATATTTTTGGATCCTTTAAATATTTTAAATATTTGTATGCTTACTAGCTTAAAAATTGCCAAAAACTAGGAATTGCAAATCCAATATTTAGGTATGCTTTTGAACTTTGCAGATGTTAATATGACATTAGATATATGTTAGGAAATATAAGGATAAACAATGAAAGTATTAGGAAATTTCACTTGAATTTAGGAAATTTGGAAACCTCCTTTAAAACATTGAAGATCATTTTAATTAGTAGTTTTTGATTTGGTGTTCAAGTTTCCTTTTGAAGTTAGCTCATATTTGAATGTTCAAGGAAATAATTTGGATTTACATCCTTTGTTTAACTGTTAATTGATGAAATTTTGACTGATTTGGTACTTCGAATCACTGTTTGCAAAGGGAAATTGTCGAAAAATTGAAGAACATTAAAAAGCTATTTCAATTCATGAACCTTTATGCCATGGAATTTTGAGTTGCATGAACTTTATGACCTAACACAACATGAAATAACAACTAAGAAAAATTTAGAACTATAATTCAAATAAAATTCACAAAATATTTCAAATTTTTTGTACATCTCACTTAAGATAAAGTCAATTTTTTTTCCCTCAAAAAACATAAGAAAATGGATCAATTAAGTAAATCTTTTCTTTTTGATAGGTTAAATTTGAATTTATTGATACACTATTAGAGGAATTTGTCATTTTCAAAATTATTGAGATAAGTTGTGTTCGAGCTCTATGCATACTCTTTACTTGCACTCTTGGGTAGCCTCGTGAACAAGAAATAGATATCTTAAGCATAATAGTCTAGATTTAGAAGTTTTGAAGCGTTTATTTTTCAGGCCCTGTGTATTCTATTCACTTGCAATATTGGGTGGTCCCATGAATGAGAAAAATGTGTCTAAAGTGTAATAGTCATCTTTCATAGAATTCTAAAGGGGTTTGTGTATCCTCTTCTCTTGCACTTTTGAGTGTTCTCATGAATGAGAAATAGCCCCTCGAGTGTAAATATTTGAGAGCAATTTATTTGAGATATTTTTTCATGTTTGAGTCAATCTTAAATTGAAAATATTAGAAGTAAAACATATTTCTTTGAAAAAAAAAAGCAATGAAAACGTTTTGCATAACCTTTTCAAGACATTGAATAACTTCACTTGATTTGTGTTACCGATTCATCGAACTGAAAAGAACATTTTTATGCATATTGCAAACCAAACATTGAACCTTAAATTCTAAGATTGGATATTAGTTTGATAAAACTTTTGAAATCAAGAAACCATTGAATAAAATTCACATATAGTTTTATTTTCAAAAGGAATCTTGTTTGAACACATTTCTTGAACCCTTGCTTTAAATGTTTTGAGTAAAAAGATTGCAATACATGCATGTTTGAAAGAAAAGATCATAGAAGCTCTTACATTACTTTCATGTAATAAATTCATCGAATTGAAGGAAATATTTTATATCATTTGTGGATTGGATTGGTTCAGTACTTTCAATAAAAAACACCATAATTTTTACCACCACTCCTTTGAAACTAAGAAAACTACCTTTAAAATGAGCGCTTAATATTAAAACTCATCAAGATTTTACTTTTATATGACCAACAAGATTTGGCTAGGTATTTGGATTAATATTGTGAGTTAACACTCGAAGCCCACAAAATTTCAAAACTAGCATTAACTAAAGAGTTAAATCCATTAGTAGCAAAAGGTTTCCGAGAAGGCGCTCCTAACAAATGTGTTAAGCACAAGTCCAATATGAACAATTAGGGATGGTACCCTCCTTCTTGCTTTTTTAGTGGGATATTATCACATCACAGTGTTCTAGTTAAGTGACAAGTCCTCGGGGTGACATCAATTTTTTGAAATAGCTTGTCTATGTGAGATATCCTAAACTGACAACTGCCATGATGTGGTTAGGACCAAAGAAGTAACCAATTCCCTTGGGAACTATCTCCACAAGGAGGAAATACACCCATTGATCATGTTCCTAGAAGTACCCAATATTCTTAGGGGAAAACTTCACAAGGGGGAAAACCACCTTAGAATGCTAATCAAATCCAAGGTCCACCTCAATGGTGTGGTCAGATTCTAGGAAATAACCAATCTCATTGGAGTATAACCTTGCAAGGGTGCGATCCACCTATTCATCAATGGTATGGTCATATTTTGGGAAATATCCCGTATTATTGGAGTCTAACTTAGAAAGGGGAAAATCCACCCATAAATCTCATTCCATAATGGAGTGGCTTAGTGCCAAAAAGTAACCAATCGTTTTGGAACCAACCTGCAAAAAATGCATTTGATATAGTTAGGCCACTGTAAGGACCTCATGCTGATGGTATGATGGGTTTCATTAACCAACTTGAGTAGAATTCCCAACAAATGGGACAACTATATGTTCAGACTTCAAAACCTACATCTGGTAAGGATATGTGTTGATGTATTTGTAACATTGAAAGATATTCTGATGTATATTATCATTGTATGCTGTTGTACCCCCATTGGAAGTGTGTTTTCCTCCTTTCAGGATGTCATTATTGTGTATATACCTTGAGGTACAAAATTTGTTGTAAGTCAGGAAAATAGTCCCAAGTGAAACATCATGTAATGTATTTTTGGAGATTTCTAGGAGAATTCGGCCTTGTTAGTGTAAGAGGTTGGCCCTAGTCATGTAATAGGTCATCCACTTTATTAGTATAAATAGGGAGGCACCCTCCCTCATTTATACGCACCTCACACACTCAAGTTCGCATGCGAGAGAGAGAGAGAGAGAGAAGGAGGAGAGATAAACAGTTGTTGGAGACTTCTTATTATTGGGATTGTTCATCTTGTGGCACAGTCTTTGTGACTGTACTATTCTAAGGAAGTTTGTGGGGTTTTCTCCTTTATGGTTTCCCTGGTGAAAATATTTGTGTTTTGTGTATCTATTCTATCTTATGCATATTGTTGTACTTGTTATTATTTCAGATAAAGATCCTAACTAAGCTAATAATATATAAGAAAAACTAACATGTTACATGGTATTAGATCCTCTATGAAAGAAGTCACTTTGCAACAACATAAACTAGGGATTATTAGTTCAAGGTATTATCTCCATAGCTAATCAATAAAAGAGGGTTAGGGTAAACCACCTCAATAGGGCACATCTTTTGGTGGAATGTAATATCTGTATCCGTATATTCTCAATAATTGCTCGATTGAATAATCAACCAATGGAAAATAACTCCATATTGAAAATATAAATAAATATTGAAGATAAATGATGATTAAAAGATTACAAAGTGAGTGCCATATAT